>CM055274.1:17381950-17516948 GCA_029237695.1 Conchocele bisecta | reverse complement strand
TTTCGCTTTGGATGGGGTAATCAAAACGCGAATAACTCGATAAAAATACTTGAAACAGCGATTTGAAGTGAGTATATTCACACACCTAATACCTTTATCGATTGCCAGAGACATATTTCATACATTTAATCGATATTTATTGTGTTTGTGCGAGCTGGAAAAAAGAGGGCATTTCTATAATAGCGCTATTTATACTCACCTTGAATTAACGTATAGTACTGTACGAGACCAAGTGGGTGGGGTAATGGGATTTTTTTTAATAGGCATTTTTTTGGTGTCATAGGTCCGAGTCTTCCACCTGTGATAAATAATGGGCGATCATTACGGAAACAAACGATTCACGATTCGAACGCGTGTAGTTTCAAAACGTGATATTTGATTGGCTATTGGCATGCTGACCAATGCTATTTGACTTTAGAATTGCTATTCACCAATAGGGAAGCAGCTTACAACCATTTTCACCGACACATTTTTGTAAACAAACACAGCGCAATGACTTTCACTTCATGTTCTAAACTAGTGAAAGCATATCAGCTGGATTTTGTTTACTCGCCACGCGGGCTGGTCAGACGTAAAAAATAACCAGCCCTTACTAAAACCTTCTACCCGCGGGCGAGCGGGCGAGCGTTAGTTTCAAGCCCTGGTATATAATGGGAGATGACCACGACAAGTTATGCTTTCGGTCAAATCCCATGAATTATTGACATACAATTGTACTGCAACATTATTACTAATTTATTTGCATGCTGGCAAACTTGTGGGCTATAAATAGTTCAAAACTAGCGGACAAAAAATCATCCTATTTTCTTGTATTTCTCCGCGTAAATAGCATGAATATGTCTTGGAATTTCATTAGAATTGAGTAGGACTCAATTCTAATGAAATTTCAAGACATATTTACAGAGAAATAAAACATATATGTTTTATTTCTCTGTAAATATGTCTTGAAATTTCATCCAAATTCGTTTGGCGGATATTTTCGCCGCTAGGATGCAAAGAGTTAATAATAAATATTGTTTAAAGTAATCTAAATGAAAATCTGATCTTGGCACACAAGGGTTGTCAGCACACTTTGTCTGTTATTCCCCTGCAATGTTAATTCCTGAGACAGCAGCCTCAATTACTGTCCATGTACCTCCATGTACATATCGATTCATCTACATGCAATTCTGTATCTATCTGTCCTGCAATTGTCCACAGTTTCCTGCCGTGACCTTTTGTCCTTCACGCATCATCGCACTCCATAGATTGGCTTCACCACGGGGCTGGACAATGCTCTTGTTTTGTTGAACAGTCGGCAATACCAATCCATTTGTATTTTGCATCCTAGAGATAGATTTGCTATCATGCAAGAAAATGGGTTTATTACATTTCCGACAAGTGTTGTTCCATATCTGCTCCAATATTACTCGTCTGCTATTACATCCTTGTTGTTTGCTATAGGTTTACCTGATGTTTCAGTGACTGAACAGCGAGCAGTGTAGACCCAGATCAGACTGCGCAAACGCGCAGTCTGATCTGGGTCGGCACTGCTCGCAATGTCAATTATTAGTGATATGTTTTCCGATCGTGGAACCCAATACTGGAAATAAATAACAACATCAAAATGGCGATACATGATGTAGGTTGACATAGTTTCCAGCTGCCTGGTTTACAGTCATATGATGCTTCATTGAGATCTCCCTGAAACTGTTTTGAGTTATATATAGTGCGTTGTTCTGGCAGACAATACAAGCTGATGTACATGTATACTGTACACATTATATTTGCACAATAAGTGTGTTTCCTTTTACTGGCTGGAAAAAATAGGGTCGACGGTCTTTTTCTGGGATATTTCTGTCGACCTGGTGTTAAAATAAAGCATTCATGATGTTGTAGTTGTACACCGGAAATGGTGCGTTATGAAGAAAGGACAAGTATATAATTATCGCTAGCAACATTTTGCGGAACCAAAAAATTTCGGGGGGGGGGGGGGGGGGGGGGGGGGGTGGGGGAGGGGGGGGGGGGGGGGGTGGTGGGGTGGGGGGGGAAAATTCCAATAAAAAAATTGTCGTGTAAAAAAAAAATAGGGTCGATCGGATAACAGGAAACGCACCTTTTTTGCCAGTACTGTACCGGTAATTCTATAATATGAGCACTTTCAAGACATAATTATGTGCTATGTAATCATGAACAGACATTATCCTAAATATAAATAACCGTGAACCTCACCAAAATTGACCACATTGAGGATTTATTGGTGTTTAGAAGTTCTACAGTAACTCCTTTTTGGAACATCATTTGTATAGAAGGCATATTTCAGCATTTGTGCCCCTTTGACAGTTACATTTTATCCATTCTAAAGCCATATATTCTTGTGTATGGATACAAATGGGAATCAGCTGACCAAATTCATAAGCTGCCCTACATTTGTGATTATCATAGAGCCCTTGACCCCGCTGTAACAATCAATGCCCCGTTTGATTCAGGCCTGCTCTATACCTTTTACTGTCATAAAATATAATGTCCCGTTCTGGTAATGCATCTATGAAGTTGCAGTATTTATCCACACTTTTCCCGACACACGGTATATAAGACTGTTTTGTGGGTCGGTCCATGGCCAATATACATGTGGGCGCTGTACTTTTCCTAACACATGTACACCATAAGACTGTTTTTGTGGGTCCATGGCCAATAATATACATGTGGGAGATGTTTGAAAACATTTGCTAATCTCTTGATGCAGAGGTCAGTATTAATGTAATGAGGCAGATGGAAGATCAGAAGCTGGTGTTAATGAGGCGCTATCACTACCAAGCTATATGGCCATGGCACTGACCTACACCTGACCTAGTATCAGGTGGAAGGCAGGATACTTAGGCATCCAGCTGAGACGAAAAGGGACCTTGCAGCATTTGAAACAAATATAGCCCCCTCCCCCCCTAGACAGTTAGACAGTGACTACTCAGATCATGATTTACTCCTGTTGTTGACTACTGTCAGGTTATTGTAATGACTGAAAGGCGAGCAGTGTAGCCCCAGATCAGACTGCAGATATAATACATAGGCATCAGGCCGAGATAAAAAGGGACCTTGCAGCATTTGAATAAAATGTAGATCCTCAGCCCTTTGGACAGTCATTACTTGGATCGTGATCAAATCATGCACAGTCTGATCTGGGGCTAAGCTGATCGCAAATGTCATAAGCTGTGATTTGTGAGTCGGCAACAGATTAGACATTATTATTTTCTCCTTCAGTCAGTTGGAAAACCCCTTCTTGTGACCATCACATACCATGGCATTATAAAACATAAGGTCCTCTTTGTCAGCAGGCAGTCCTTGACAAATGCGTACTGTGTGAATCAATCACAGTTGGAATACCTTTTCCACTTCTATCCATTGGTCCTAAATGATACTTTTGTGTTTGTTGGTATGCACCATTCGATTCCATATACCCTTATGGCGGCCTGATATACATTTACCATGGCATAATGTAACATCATATTAAGGTCGTATTTATAGCTGCCGGCCCACTACAAATGCATATTGTGTGCGTCGGTCAGATTAGTGTAACACTCTCCTTGCGGTCACCATGGCAGTTTAAACACTACTGGTAATCATTATTTGAGACGAGCCATGTGATTTTGTACTTTACAAGATGTGCGATTTTTCACAAAGACTGATATTTTCAGTAAATGACGTCGAAAGTTGACAAAATTTTCAGAGCAAATGCAAGTTCTGCATTTGCTATGAAAATTTTGTCCACTTTTAATGGCATTGACGGAAAATATCATATATTTTGTAAATACATGTAGTTTTCATGAATAATTGCACATCTTGTAAGGTACAAACTCACGTGGCTCATCTCACTTATGACCTTTCACACTGTATTATTTCTTCCTGTTATTTTACATCGAGGTGGCCAATCCATATTATTACCTCTGCTAAGCGATCTTTAGAACCCCCTTAAACAGTTTAATACATGACAGTAAACGCTGACAGGTGCGTGTTGTTATGGTCTTGTGTTACAGTGTTACGATCCTTTGATGATGCGACAGGTATTCGCGCATATGGTTGATGGTTGCGGAAACATAAAAATCGAAACGTAATAACTCTGAAAGGGTCAATTGAAGTTAATCTGATATCAGATTCTTAGTCTGATGTAACGTACCATGGTGAATTGTCTGTTTCTATCACTTCCATTGAGTACCTTTTAACCCTTAGACCACTACTCACAACAATTGTCGACTGCTGTTGCTTTTATATCTTGCCTTATTTCTCAATAAAAACATGGTTTGACAGCACTTCAGAATCATTTCCAATGGAAATGATTCTGAAGTGCTGTCAAAGCATGTTGTAAATTATTCTAAAGTGGTGTCAAACCATGTTTTTGATGATAAAAATGGAAAATAGAAAATAAACAGCAGACGACAAAAAAATTAAGATGGCAGTCTAAGGGTTAATAGTAAATCACCTACTCTGAGCAGTGGGTACTTGAACCTTAGATGGTGGAACCGAAACAGTAGACGACAAATTTTAATTCAGCACTGTATGGGTTGGTTAAGATGTTTGCAGCCAATGTAGACCTAAGTCGACCGACACAGTCTGATCGATCAGGCCCTTACATTATTGTCCCCCATGTAGTTTGATGTATCCATATTGATGATATTAACTGCTCACAACAATTGTCGTATGCTGTTGCTTTTATATCTTGCCTTATTTCTCAATAAAAATATGGTTTGACAGCACTTAAGTGCTGTCTGTCAAAGCATGTAAATTATTCTCAAGTGCTGTCAAAGCATGTTTTTGATGATAAAAATGGAAAATAGAAAATAAACAGCAGACAACAACAAAAATAAGAGTGGTCTTGAAGCTAAGATAACAAGCAAATTCATCTTGCTATGTTCACAGCTGTGTTTTGTGGGCCAACACTGTGTGAAATAGAAATTCAGCTGAATTTAAGGTACCACAGTCCACCAAGATTTTATAATTTTTTAGCAATTCTTGGCAGAGCAAGCACTTCCGCAAGTTTTTTTCTGAGATACCCTCTTCATATATTCACAGAGGCTGTTTGCTGTATACACCTGTTACATTATATGTCAAGAAACTTTAGTAGCTACACAAATCAAACTGGCATACAGCTAAAAGCATTTATAATGTGTAAAAGTTAGCATGTGGTGGTCAATTTCTGCACTTATTCTGTCATGGCCGCTGGACTAAAGGCGCCAGAAATCTATGTGACGTGTGGAGTTTGCACCAACAAATAATGTGTGAATCAAGTCTACATGTATACCTGCCCACACTGATCTAGTCTACTGGGTCCGAGTGATTTGTTTTCGAGCCACAAACCACATTATATGTCAAGAAACTTTAGTAGCTACACAAATCAAACTGGCATATAGCTAAAAGCATTTATAATGTGTAAAAGTTAGCATGTGGTGGTCAATTTCTGCACTTATTCTGTCATGGCCGCTGGACTAAAGGTGCCAGAAAGCTATGTGACGTGTGGAGTTTGCACCAACAAATAATGTGTGAATCAAGTCTACATGTATACCTGCCCACACTGATCTAGTCTGTACTGGGTCCGAGTGATTTGTTTTCGAGCCACAAACCTCTGTTTCAGACTTAAAATTGCGCCCCAAACAGCAAACACACATTTCGAGCGGAAGATGTGTACAATTTTAATCTGAATATGCTCACTAAATGGCCCAGATCACAGTTTGGCACATCATTTTACAAGTACTTGCTTTTGTCAACTGAAAATAGCATAGGATGGTGAGTATTTAATTTTTACAAGTACTTGCTTTTGTCAACTGAAAATAGCATAGGATGGTGAGTATTTAATTTTAAGTCACATTCAATCACCACAGACAGGCAGTTTTGGAATATTCAGTAAAAAGCCCATAGGAAAACTACGAAACTAAGCCTTTTTCAAGTGGACTGGTACCTAATGTTGTAGTGAGTGGTCAGCAATGGCTATTTACAACAACCTGAGCTGGACAGTGTCAATTGTCATCGGTCCATCAACCACCAGATCATTTGTGATACAGAATTACCCTTCTATAGAGAACCTGAGGCAGGGGTTAATTTGGAAGAAATAAAATTTATTCTTTATGACCCAAGTACACTACAATTTAGAATTAAAATGTGCCCGGATTTCCAGTTGCCTCCCGTGCTATATTGCTATATATTGCCAATATTGAATTCACAGATCATTTTTGCTATAAATGCAGAATTCAATTACGCATGAGCTATAAATGTTATGTCAACTTGAAATACTTGAATAGTACGCTTGAAATCAAACCGCTTGATTGATGAGCCTGAGCTGTTCAACAGCTCGGGCTCAGTCAATCAAACTGATTGATTGCGAGTTGAAATGGCTAATAGATGTTTATAAACGTTGGCATCTAGGCAAACTTAATGCTGCCGGTTGTGTAGCCATAGAATATTGGTACATGCACCTAGTGATCTTTTGTCACTTTGGTTAGAAATCTCACACAATCTGACCAACTGGTCTTGTTGCATTTGCGACCATTCAGGATCCAGATCAGTAGGTCAGGAACTCGCTGTTATGCTTGTAGAAAATATATATCATTGTGTGATCATATACAGGTCAGGAAGTATGCTTGTCAGGAATGAATAAGCTTGAATTCTCTGCTCACACAGGTCCGAATATCCATTTGATTACAGTGGACCCTCTGCTCTATACACAGGACAACCTGGACGGTCCCAGGGTGTCCTGTTTAGGGAGCGTCCACCTGTACATCAGAAACATAACTCCCAAGACGGGTGTCGGTGTTTGTAATCATTAACAGACTTTAACAGACCATTAGAGGTACATTACAATGAAACCCATCAGAATTGAATACATACCGTAATGATTCTAATAGACGCCCATGCTCTAATAACGCCCACCCCCCAGTTTTGACGTTGAAAATGACCAATTTTTTGGCTGCTTTTCACGAAATTAGTGCTAATAAACGCCCAGTTCATACTTGAAGCAAAATCGGAGCTAAACATTTTTTCTTTCCAGTATTTCGAAGGCAACTTCCTTGAAAATTGGGGAAACAAAACATAATTTCTACTTTCACTGTCAAACATGGAAGTGAATTTCGACAGCTTCCAGTGTCGCACTAAATTCCAGCACTAAATTCCAGCACCTAATTCCTCATCGGCAGTGGCTACTAGCATTTGCACGGACACTGAATGATCAGAATTTGCACGGTTGCAGAGACGACATTTTCAAAGCATCTCGAACCCATCTCTTATAATATGGGTCAAATTGAGATCATGTTGGATTGTTGGCCGTATTTCCTCGCAGATGAGAAAACATAAATATGGACTCTTCTAGACGTGACCATGGGCGAAAATAATTACACTGATACGGATCAAAACTTTTGTCAGATACGTCCACGGTCCGAAACGTTCGTATTTACCGACTGTACTATAATGACCAATGACTTTGAGATGTTGAGAGTAACGTCCATTCGTCATGTTTTTGTTTTGTTCAGAGAGTATAAAATCATATTTTTATCATTTTCCCTTTGCTGAATAACACTTGCCTCTATTAAACACCCATCCAGGACTTCGGAGCCAGTGGTGATTCTAAAAGATAATAAGACGCCCGGGCGTCTATTAGAATCTTTACGGTATATACCGTTTTCAAAGTTTTACATGGAGAATAAAGACATAAAATAAAATGACGCGAACCAAATGCAAAATTTTGTGGCATGTTAATTTCAGTACTTAATTCCCGACGTTATTACAAACATGCGTACCACTAAGCCATGGTTTAACCATTAGAATGCAGGAACAAAAATTGCCGTCTTCTGCTGTTTCATATTTTGTCTTTATTCTCAATGAAAACATGGTTTAACAGCACTTTTAAGTGTTGTCAAAGCATGTTTTTCAGGAGAATAATGGAAAATAAAAATTAAACAGCAGACAACAAAATTGAATTCATCATTGTAAGGGTTGACATATTGTTCGTATTTGCAACCGGATTTGATCACCTACCGCATAAATAAAATCCATTGTACTTCGCAGATTTATCAGACGGCTATAACAGATGATGTGTCTACATATTTCAATTTTCGGAAGACCCGATATGATCTTCGGACATTAAACTTTTTGTGTGTCAGATTTTGCTGACATTTTGATGAAGTATGATACTTTCCCGTCATGTACTTTACAAAAATCTGATACATTTGTAACAAAACAATGATGAAAAACAATTTTGTGACCCGACACCGATCTAAAGCTGCGAATATGACCCTGGTATTAAATGATGAGTCAGGCAGGACATATCTTGAAGGAGTGAAAAGGACATTTAACACTTTCACCCCTAAATATATAACATGGTCTGTCTGATCCGGAACTGTATTATTTGCCAGATTCATATTTTCACACTTGCATGTATTAATTGTATTGCAATCAGTGTAGACCCAGATCAGGTCTAATTTTGCAAGGTATTTAGTAAGAAATAAACACAAAAATAAACCAAAGGACCGGATATCTATAAATAGATTTGCAAAGGGAAATAACTAGCAACGATCCCCATTGCGACATGTTTTAACACATCAACCATATATAACACCTTGTGTGAGTGTAGTAAACACCGTAGAGTGAATAAAGACTGTTGGCTGTCGGACGTTGAATACCCACGGACCAACCAATTATGGGTACTGGTAACTACAGGGGGATGATTTAGTTGAGTGATCTGTTGAGTGTGGCAGGGGTGCCTGGCACCAGATCAGGATATTGTCAATTCTGTTTTGAATTTGTAATTCCTCTAGTTCTATTTGGTAGAAACCTGTATATGCGTCTGTGATGGGAGAAATGGGGCTTATGGGTTTTGCGACTAGTGTAGATCCAGATCGGCCTGTGCATCCACACTGTTCGCCATTCCATCAATGAAACACCCGTCATGGTTCAAACAAAGAGTATATATCATTATCAGACTACAGGAGTATGCTATTTGCTCAGGAGCTACACTGGTCACAAATTCCATTACCGGTAGGCCCATTTCTTCAGTCACAGCCACATACGATCATGTCAAACGGACATTAACTGTGTATATACACATACTGATCAAACTTCCACTGTTAACCCTTAGACCGCTACACACAACAATTGTCGTCTGCTGTTGCTTTTATATCTTGCCTTATTTCTCAATAAAAAACATGGTTTGACAGTGCTGTCAAAGCATGCAACTTGTTCTAAAGTGCTGTCAAAGCATGTTTTTTATGATGAAAAAAAAGGAAAATAAAAAATATACAGCAGACAGCAACAAAATTAAGATGGTGGTGTAAGGGTTAACATATATATTTGGCCCGATTTATCATTGATAAAATAGTAAGGAGATCCCTGCAATTTGGGGAACAAGATATCAGCAATAGGTGTGATTAAAGTATACTGTTTATCTGGTGCATCAAAGGCAAGTGCATCTTTTATTGCCTCATAAATATTTAGGCCTTATACAGCTTCTATACATCTATACATATTCCATAGATGTCGGCTGTCTCAGTAGAGTGTTCTATGATTTAACTCTTTGCATGCTGGGAAATTTGTGGGCTATAAATAGTTCAAAAATAGCAGATGACCATTCATTACATTTTCTTTTATTTCTCCTTATAAATTATGTCATGAATATGTCTTGGAATTTCATTAGAATTGTGTCCTCTGGACTCAATTCTAATGAAATTTCAAGACATATTTACAGAGAGAAATAAAACATACTCGTAATTCGTTTGGTGGATATTTTCGCTGCTAGCATGCAAAGAGTTAATATACTAGTATTAACCCTTACACCTCTATCTTAATTTTTTGTCGTCTGCTGTTTATTTTCTATTTTCCATTTTTATCATCAAAAAACATGCTTCGACAGCACTTTAGAATAATTTACAACATGCTTTGACAGCACTTCTGAAGTGCTGTCAAACCATGTTTTTATTGAGAAATAAGACAATATATAAAAGCAACAGTAGACGGCTATTGTTTTGAGTAGTGGTCTAAGGGTTAACACAAATGCTAGATTCAGTTATTGTTTAAAAGTGATGGGTTGTGGTCTAGGGGATATGGCCTTGGACTTCCGTGTTCAATCTTCACCCTAGGCATAGTATTTCCATTCCACTGTTTTTTTGGATGAGACTTTCAACTGTGGTTCCATCTATATATGACCTTCGCTGTTGCCGGGGAGATAAACCCATTAACTTTTCAAGTTATTGTTTAAAAAATGTCGCCCATAAGGCACCAATAATAAATAAATATAAGTAGAAAAAAATCATTCAAGTATGAGACGTCTTATTCTCCATACATAGGTGCAAGTATTGTCTGAATGCCCAGCTCAACTCAAAAGTACGGGGAAATTATATTAATTTGTTCCCACGAAATAACAATTTGTTCCTTCAATTTAACAATTCCCACAAAATGACAATTTGTTCCCTAAATTTAACAATTTGTTTCCTTGAATTAACAATTTGTTCCCACGATATAACAATTCGTTCCTAGGAATTAACAATTAATTGAATTTGTTCCCGTGGGAACAAATTGTTATTTTGTGGGAACAAATTGTTAAATTGTGGGAACGAATTGTTAAATTGATGGAACAAATTCTTATTTCGTAGAAACGAATTGTTATTTCGTGGTAACGAATTAAAAAAAAAAAAATTCTATGTCCCCTGCTCTGTACAAAATCAACCCTTTGACAAGCTAAAAAGTCAATTCATATTTGCCCATCACCTGAGTTTGTGATTGCAGTATTGAGTGATGGGTAATTTAAAGATTGGGATTCATCCTTACCGGAAGCTCGACCAGGCACCTGGTTTGACCCTCAGGTACGCCTTTGGCTTTCTTGTATGTGAGGGTAGAATTCGAATCCGGTTATACCCCTTCCCTTATAAGAATAATCCTACCGGTATTACTTTTAGGGCAAGGAGCCAAGTGACATTGGTGTGAAATGGACCTGACACTAGGTCATGTTCTAATTTCAGGGCTGAATATATATTTATTTTGATGTAAATATTCTGTTCTGATTTTGGGATTTGCCCCCCAATGCAGTAGGATGAATGGAGGATCGAACCCGTCGGCCCGGCCTTAAATGACTTTAGCTGTTGGTAGGCCTTAAAGCACCAATAAATCTGTAATCAATCTGCTTTTATTCCATTGTCTTAAACCAGCAATAAGTTTACAATTTGGTTATCTGTGGAATTAACTCCATTGTGTCACATAATTTCACCGTTAAAGTTGTCGAAAAGTAAAACATTTTTTCCGTCAATGATGTCGAAAGTTGATGTCTATATTTGACCTTGACCTGCATTTCCTCTTGAATTACTTAGTTAATTCCCCTTGGTTAAGGTTTTTAGTCAACCTTGGTTAAGGTTTTTACTCAAGCTTGTACATGGAATACTATTGTGCATACAGACACCATACTTGGACAACCTTTTATCATAGTGTACATCAATAACCCCTGATCTATATTTGACGTTGACCTACATTTCCTCTTGAATTACTTTGTTAATTCTCCTTGGTGAAGGTTTTTAGTCAAGCTTGTAGATGAAATACTATTGTGCATACAGACACCATACTTGGATAACTTTTTATACTACCGGGTTTGGAAGAAACGGGTGGCATATTAGTGTTTGGACCGTCCGTCTGTCTGTCCGTCCGTCTGTCCATCCATCACACTTTTCGGTTAACCACTTTGTCACAGTTTCTCAAATATGCTGCAGGTGGCATCCGCGTTCGACAGACGCATTTCTTGTTCTCATAGGGATGTACATCAATAACCTATATTTTACCTTCACCTACATTTAACCTTGAATTACTACTTACTTATTTCCCCTTGGTTAAGGTTTGTACTCGAACTTGGTTAATGTTTATAGTCAAGCTTGTATATGGAATACTCCTGAGCCTTCAGCAAAACATACTTGCAAAACTTCATCTCCTAAGTGATGTACATCAATAACCCCTGACCTATATCTGACATTGACCTACATTTAACCTTGAATTACTTACTTGATTTCCCTTGGTTAAGGTTTTTAGTCAACCTTGGTTAAGGTTTGTATGCAGGCTGCGGCCACCTTGTTTGTCAAGCTATGTGTACATCGACAACCCTTGTAGTCGAGCTATGCTGTTCTCCTACAGCTCTTGTTTTGATGTGCAATGATCATGCTTTATAATCTGTCCAAAATAATTTTTTTTTAGATGACACTTAATTGGTATAAATAATTAATTAAAACATATCATGCCTCATTTGCATATGAATATAGCCTGATACCACAGCGCGTCACTATCAGTAAAATAAATATTTCTAAATGATTATATCTGTATAGTGGGCACTCGTAATTTTTAGAACTGGTGGAATAGTGACACAATTACACACTTATTTAATTCATGTAAAGAACATTGTGTGCCTTCTGAGTGGGCATGTACCTTTAAGATAAGGGAGATCATTCAAGAGATAGGTCAATTTAAATATGGGTTTTGTGAATTTTATTCGGGATGCCGTTCTTGTTGGTGTGATTGTGCACGCCCACAGCAACGTTGGGACGTTTAAAGGTATAATTTGATCAGGATCTACACTGGTCTGTTTGTCAGCCGATAGACTGACTATATACACATATTGGCAACCATTGTTTGTGTCAAGCATGCACTTGAAATAGAATCTGCTCCTACTCTATATTTACATCTATTGCGCATAATAAACTGATGCTGCGTCATTATTGTATGGGTCACTGTCGATAAAATAGACGTTACAACGTGTGCGAACAGCGCAGCCCCAGATCAGCCTGCACATCCGTGCAGTCTGATCAGGGCCTGCGCTGTTCGTCATCTAACCTCCGCAGTAGCAGACTTTTATCAGCAGGAAAATAGATCTTTATGCGATTGTTTAACTGCATCTATCAGAATCTACAATTAATGCAAATGTTAAGATCCATTTTCTCCGCCGGTGTCTCGTATATTGTATAGCACATTATGTGCAAGGTAAAACTTAAGAATGTCCTAGGGAAATGATTAGTGTAATAAAATTGTAATCCAAGTCGTTCTAACTGTAGATTTGAAACTTAAACTGTCTCTATTTTAATGAACCAGAGCTTTGTGGTGATGTGATAAGATTTGAGACATTTTGACATGCAAGCCTTCATCTGATAAAAACTGTCTCAAAGTCTCCAATTTTGCTGCATTTTATGCCTGATAGCTCAGTTTCATTGCTGAAAGCAGTCTGTATCCTAATGTATCCGATGATGGGGGAAACTATTTTCAATATTGGCAGATTAGTTTTTTGGCCCCCCCCTGGTGTATGATTTTCGCCCTTGGCAATGTAAAACTGAGTGTCACATATTGTCAAGGTCGCACACACATTTTTCACTTGCAGTCATGTAGTGTGCAATGTTTGATTACATTGTATAAAGAAGATATAAAATTGGTTGCTATAATATTGTCATTGCTCCTTGAATTGTAACCCTTAGACTGCTGGATACAAAAAATTTCGTCTGCTGTTCTATGTTTTGGTTTTTAGCTCACCTGAGCAAGGCTCATGTGAGCTATTGTTACCACAATGTGTCCGTCGTCGTCCGTCGTCCGTGAACATTTTCAAACGTCTTCTCCTTGGTAGGGGGATTACAAAATTGTTAAAATGACTTCATCACGTAATCCAAGATGGCCGCCGTCTAAAAATAACACAAATTCTTCAAAAATTTTCTTCTCAAGAACCGCCAACCAGATGTACAATGCTCTTTCAAAGTTGTTAAAATGGTGACCCCGGGGTCAAAAATGGGCGTGGCCCATGGGGTCAAATTTTATTTTTGACCGAATATGGTCCTGTTATATATCAAATCGAAGGTATCAACGAGGCGATCACTCTGGTGCATTTATTGTCGAAATTGGATGGTTATGTCGTCCAAGATGGCCGCCGAAAGGTCAAAAGGTCCTTCTTTTATCAGAGATTTCAGAATTCTTCACATGAACCGCTTAGCCCAAGGTAGCCAAACTTAAAAGTTATGGTCCATGGGTGAAGCCTTTTCCAATTTGTTAAAATGGAGGTCATTGCTAATCCCAAGATGGCCGCCGTCTAAAAATAGCATAAGTTCTTAAAAAATCTTCTTCTCATGAACCGCTGGCCGGATTTCGACTAAACTTGGTAGGAATGATCGATGTACAATGCTCTTTCAAAGTAAAATGGTATAGTAACCCCGAGGTCAAAAATAGGCGTGGCCCGTAGGGTAAAATTTTATTTTTGACCGAATATGGTCATGTCTATATCAAATCGAAGGTATCAAAGAGGCGATCGCTCTGGTACATTTTTTGTCGAAATTGGATGGTCATGTCATTCAAGATGGCCGCCGAAAGGTCAAAAGGTCGTTCTTTTATTAGAGATTTCAAAATTCTGCTTCACACGAACCGCTTGGCCCATGGTGGCCAAACTTCAGTTATGGTCCATGGGTGAAGCCTTTTCAGATTTGTTAAAACGGAGGTCGTCCCTATCCAAGATGGCCACCGTCTAAAAATAGCACAAATTGTTAAAAAATCTTCTCATGAACCGCCAGCCGGATTTCAACGAAACTTGGTAGGATTGATCGATGTACAATGCTCTTTCAAAGGTGTTAAAATGGTGACCCCGAGGTCAAAAATGGGCGTGGCCCGTGGGGTCAAATTTTATTTTTGACCGAATATGCTCTTGTCGTATATCAAATTGAAGGTGTCGATGAGGCGATTGCTCTGGTGCAATATTTGTCGGAATCGGATGATTATGTCATCCATGATGGCCGCCAAAAGGTCCATTTATTCAAGATTTTGAACGTCTTTTTCTCAGTAACTACATGGCCGATGCTGGCCAAACTTCATAGTAAGTTAAGATCCTTGGGTGAAGCATTTTCAGATTTGGTAAAATGAGTCATCGCTTAATCCAAGATGACCGCCATCTAAAAATAGCACTATTTATTTAAAACGCATGTGAACTCAATGTCACATTCTCCTTTGGTGTTCATGGAGTCATGTGAGCGAATTAGGGCCATCATGGTCCTCTTGTTTATTTTTTGACTTTGTATGTCAATATGAAGAACCATATTGGTTATCTCACCTTGTTGACTGACCTTGCCTCGACAGGGGTATATTGTGACCTTCGGCACACTTGTTCTAAATAAAAACATGATTTGGTAGCACTTCAGAATCATTTTCATTGGAAATAATTCTCCAGTACTGCCGCCCCGTGCAGGCACCGGGGCGGGATCAACTGATCCTGAGAATAGTGCTGCAGTAGCCATTGCTTGTCGTAAAAGGCGACTAAACTGGCTTAACGATTGAGTTCATACTTTCCGGAACCCACTATACCGGATTTGGCCCTCATGTGCATTTTTGGCTTTCTTGTATGTGAGAGTTGAGTCGGGCTATGCCCCATATATAAAAGTAAGATTAGCGCTAATCCTATTACTTTTAGGGGATGGGATAAATGATGCTGGTGTGGCGAGGGCCTGGCACCAGATCAGGTTGTTCTAATTTCAGGACTGAATATATATTTTGATTGTAAATATTGAGTTCTGAAGTTGGGATTTACCCCCCTTGGACAGGTGGATACGGGACTCGACCCCGTTGACCCGTCTGCGTGTAGACTCCCTGAGGCTTGTACCTCTATGTCAGAAAAGCGGACGTTAAACCCTATTCACTCACTCACTCTCCAGTACTGCCAAAACCATGTTTTCATCTAAAATCTAAACACAGACAACACAATTTAATTCAGCTATATCAAAGGGCTAACATTTTCAAATACATACATATATAGGTGCTCCACATTGCAAGCCTCTTGCTGAACCAGAGGTGGAAATACATTGTAGCTGTCTTCAGTTGATATTGATGACTCCTAGGATGGTAAACAAAATAAAAATCCACAGCACATTCATAGGCACTTTATGGGATGAACCACCTGATGTGATAATTGCTATCCAAGTATCTATATTATTTTCAAGGTAATATGGCCACCACCATCACCATATTTTTTTTTTTCAACCAACGGAAGTGACGTCACTTCCCTTTGACCAGCTCGCTAATTGTAATTTACTTATCTGCATGAAGACTGGGAACCATTTTATCAACCAACGGACTAGTTTCGTGATTAACCGTATTTGTGCTCGGCCTTCGCGATACTTTGTGCGCGTTACATTTAGCGAGCTGGGCACAAGGTAAATCACGAAACCAGTCTATACTTCCGTTGGTTGAATAAATGGTTCCCAGTCTTCATGCGGATTAATAAATTAAAATTAGTGAGCCGGTCAAAGGTAAATGACGTCGCTTCCGTTGGTTGAAAAAAAATAAGCAAGATGGTGAGTGTCCAACCTTGAAAACAATATAGATCCGAAGTCCAACTGGATATCAAATCATTATCACATTGGGTTTTGTTCATCACATAAAGTGCCTATGAGCAATTTCACAATCTTCTGCTTCATCATTTGAACAGCTGCTACTGCACAATGTATGTCCCACAACTCTAACCATGTGAACTGTTGTACAGTCCTCAGTTGTCTCCCTTCCATCAGTACAGAGCAAACTGATGTACATGTAATGATTTTGTTGTTTGGAATCGGCAAAAGCATTTACCACATTTAGATGTTTTGCTAATGAGTACTAAATCTGTCATCGTGTCTTTTTCCCCATTTCATTCCTTCAATACTCGTTAAAGGGGCATATCAGGATTTTTTTATAAAATACTGTAAAAAATAAAAACATGTTTTCATTATAGCCCTGTGTAAAGTGGTTTCATGGAAGATATATATATATATACATGACGATACTAGGTCTGCTGGTTTGTTTCTAGTTTCACCCATATAGGTACATAAATATCGGATTTCCTATCATGTTGCGTTCAAAAAGACAGAAATTATGTACTGATATTGGTGAAAATTGAAACGAGCCAGCAGTCATAGTATCGTCATATATCTTCAAATACACCATTTTACGCAGGACCATGATGAAAACATTTTTTGCCTCACCACGATAGTGGAGGAGGCATTTAGTCTTACCCTTGTCTGTCCCGTCAGTCCGTCTCGAACTTTGTAAGTCGTAAAACTTTTAAACCGTACTAGCCACAGACCTGAAACTTGGTATACAGCTTCCTTATGATGAGTAGATTTGCAAAGTTTATTTTTATGCCACCGGGTTTCGAAGAAACGGGTGGCATATAGTGTTTGGTCCGTCCGTCTGTCCGGGCACACATTAGGGTACTTATGTGGCTAGCCCCACAGGGTTATGTACTTGTTAAAGGATAGGGTTGGTTACAATTAGCCACCTAAAAAATCGTTTTATGTGGCTAAAAATCGTTTTATGTGGCTAATATTTAACATGTGATAAGCCACATAAGTACCCTAATGTAAGAACGTCCGTCCGTCCGTCCGTCCGTCCGTCCGTCCGTCCGTCCGTCCGTCCGTCACACTTTTCGGTTAACTACTTTGTCAGTTTCTCAAATATGCTGTAGGTGGCATCCGCGTTCGACAGACGCATTTCTTGTTATTTTTTATTCGACCCCGGTGTCGTGTATTATCTCCCCCCTTATCAAATTTTCTAATTTTGCTTTGTAAGTCGTAAAACTTTTAAACCCTATTAGTTACACACCTGAAACTTGGTATGTAGCTTCCTTATGATGAGTAGATGCGCAACGTTTATTTTGATTCTCTATTCGACCCCTGGGTCAAGGTTAATCTCCCTCTTTTCGACTTACAATTTGGCAATTTGCCTTGTAACTCGTGAAACTTTTAAACCATAATAGCTACACACCTCAAACTTGGTATGTAGCTTCCTTATGATGTGTAGATGCGCAAAGTTTATTTGATTTTTTATTCAATTTCTGGGTCGTGGATTATCTCCCCTTTTCAACTTGGAATTTGGCAATTTGCCTTGTAACTCGTGAAACTTTTAAACCTTAATAGCTACAGACCTAAAACTTGGTATGTAGTTTCCTTATGATGTGTAGATGCGCAAAGTTTATTTGATTTTTTACACACTTTCTGGGTCCTGGATTATCTCCCATTTTCAACATAGAATCTGGAAATTTTGCCTTGTAACTCATAAAACTTTAAACCATACTAGCTACAGACCTAAAACTTGGTATGTTGCTTGCTTAAGATGAGTAGATGCGCAAAGTTTATTTCAATTTTTTTATTTGACCCTCGGGTCATGGATTATCTCCCCCTTTTCGACTTCGAATTTGGCAACTTTGCCTTGTAACTCGTAAAACTTTTAAATCATACTAGCGACAGATCTGAAACTTGGTATGTAGCTTATGATGAGTAGATGCGTAATGTTTATTTCATTTTTGATTCGACCCCTGGGCCATGGATTATCTTCCCCTTTTAGACATATAATTTCACCATTTTGCCTTGTAACTTGTAAAACGTCTATACCGTAATTATTACTAAGCTGATTCTTGGTATGTATCTTCTTTATGTTGTGTAGATGCACAAAGTGAATTTCTATTTTTGCTTTGACACTGAGCCATGGAATAGCTCCCCATTTTGCACTTGGAATTTTGCCTTGTTTACTATCAAAGCGATATGTGGGGTATCTGTGTTCTATGAACACATTTTCTACTTAGTAAACTAATTTCTCTGCTCGCTCGAAATTAATTTATTAAAAATTAAAAAAATTAACTAACTGTTACATATTGGATATACAGTACATCATCTGAGACATAGTATACACCTGTAGCCGATTTCATCAAAATTGCAAAGTATACTTATCTAGCAAAGTATACTTTGAGGGAGTAATCATTTATTTTTCCCGAAATGCATTATTTCATACAGCCAAATGTCAGTCAACTTATCACAATTAACTTATTCCCGCAGCCACCTAAGCCTATTGTGTCTGATGGAGATGGACGGACACCCCACAAAAATATACCAATATACCGATGCCCATTTGTTTTATTAAAAAAATGGGCATAATTATAGGTAAGGATTGATTCATTGGTAAACATGCGACTGTAGGCCATTATAAAATAAAATTCTAGATTTTCATCCATTTTTTTCTTCAAATATGTAATTACCCATCGCATGCTCCAATAAAAAAAATCGGGGCGGGCCTTACTTCTCGGGGCGGGCGGGGGGGGGGGATGAGAATCTAGCATTTATTTTATAATGGCCTAAATGGGATATAATAAATTATGGCTTTTGCAAAAAGATCAGTCCGTGCCTACACGATTCAGTCGGGTAAACATCTATGACGCCCATCATAAACGGTATATTTGGCTGCGACTTGAGAAATGGGACTTATGTGTTATGTGGCCAGTGTAGCCCCAGTTCAGCAGCGCATCTGCGCAGTCTGATCAGGGCCTGCATGATGAGCCATCCAGTCAATGAAATGCACGTAATGCTTCTTCTAACTTATTTTATGCCACCGGGTTTCGAAGAAACTGGTGGCATATAGTGTTTGGACCGTCCGTCCGTCCGTCCGTCCGTCCGTCCGTCCGTCACACTTTTCGGTTAACCACTTTGTCAGTTTCTAAAATATGCTGCAGGTGGCATCCGCGATCGACAGACGCATTTCTTGTTTCATCCTTCTTCAGGCTTCTGAAGTTCAAGGGGCCGTTTCACTAAACTTCTTAAGACTAAAATGTTTGTAAGTGCAAAATTATGATAGTCTGTAAAGTTCACATTAACAATTATGTCTTGTACACAATTATTGGATTTACATTTATTGAGCATAGGCTGCAGCCTATACTCAATAAATGTAAATCCATGAATTGCAATTTCCAGATGATCCTAAATTTGCGCTTACAAACATTTTAGTTGTACGAAGTTGTACAAAGTTTAGTGAAACGGGCCCCATGAGTGCGCTAGAAGATCAGAAGTTTGAATATCCGCAAATGCCATAATCCCCCTTTTCTCCAGTCACTGTCACATATATATATATATATATATATCTTTATCAGGTTGATAGGAGATCTATAGCGTGACGTAAGCCCCATATCTCCATTCACATATTCATACATTCAGTCGAACCTCATGAAGCTGGCCTGTGTCTTCAACTGTATTTTATCTCCAATTATCATTTATGTTCATGATTATAGTACATACGTCATACATGACATATATACCTGAATTACAGTGGTAACTTCATAAACGTGACCCCATCCATGGTGACTAACTGTACACAAGCCAATGATATACAGGGAGATAATTCATACGTTCATAGCAACTCTGATACCACTGGTTATGGGACTTGCACCAAATTTGGTCACTTCAAAATGGTGCAAGAACTATTAAAGAGACTAGTTGACATCTGTTGTGAATTTCTGTTCACCTTCTGTTGGAAGCTTCATTCCCAAAGTAAGTCATTAAACCATTCCTTTCGGAATACACCTTAATGTGTGTTAAATTTATTAAATATTTTTTTATTTTTGTTATGCCTCAATGAAAGTATATGTTGTGACCACTCATTTGAACCGTCTTGTCGAGACGGTTCAAATGATGGTCACGACATACTTCTGAGCGCATAGAAGGAAAATATTTAGGAAACATAATCCTCAGCATGGAGTTAAAGGGAGATCATTTATTTGTCCATAGTATAGTATGACATGTTATATCTAAAAAGTGTTACGTTTCACAAACTGTGCTTCTGGTTCAGTTGTAGAGGAATTGTCACATTATCTTCCCAGTTTATCAGTATGATAATATATAGTAGAACAGAACACGTATTACTTGGAATTTGATCAAATAATGTTGTGATATGTCATTTACAGCTCATACAATGAAGAAACTTATTGAATTTATGAGACCTCATCTGACGCACTGCATTTTATTGGAAGGCCTTATATGTGGCAGTGACTTGAGAACTGGGTGGGGTCTATGGGATTTGTGACCAATGTAATTCCTGATCAAATAGCACATTCCTGGGGCCTGATAACAATCTATATTCCTTGTTAGAAACCTGTCGGGGGTGTTTCATTGATGGAATGGCGAACAGTGCAGATCCTGATCAGATTTGTGCAGATGCACAGGCTGATCTGGATCTCCACTGGTCGCAAAACCCATAAGCCCCATTTCTCCAGTCACAGCCACATATGAGTAATATGATTATTCCTAATCCTATCACTTTTAGGGGAAGGGGCCAAATGAGTTTGATTTTGTATGGACCTGGCACCAGGTCAGATAATTCTAATTTCAGGGCTGAATATATGGTGGGTTTTTTTTTCGATATAAATATTCCTTTCTGATTTGGATGCACACTATTTTTGTCGTGCCCCCTTATGGACAGCATGATATTGTCTGCACATTGGCGTACGTATGTGCGTCCGGGTTAAAGTTTTTCTGCTTACTAATTCAAAGCCTTGGCAGGCGCGACATGTGGGCCATGGCCATCTAGTTACTATGAACAGACGGACAGGTGTACTCCAAATAGAAGCTACCAGTAAAATACTCTGTTAATGTAACTACGGTATTCACCACACCAGTATGTCATTAAATTGCTATGGTTACTTTAACGCTAATTACCCGGCACGTTGCCATAGCAATCAATCATTTTACCTGACTTTATGGTAATATAATTCAATCATTGCCTTCAGTGTTCATTGAAATGGCCCCTTTCTCCCTATTTTGTCCCCTGTCGATTTTCCGCTAATCATGATAAATGAGGGGTCTAAATTTGGGCCCTCTGATGACAACTGTCATTATGATGTTTGTACTCGGTATAGCCATCAGTCGGCCGACACATCTTTGTACATTGATTAAAGTCTACACTATCTGGGGCCCGTTTCACTAAACATTGTACGACTAAAATGTTTGTAAGTGCAAAATGATACATTTCACATTCGCAATGATTTCTTGTAAACAATTATTGGATTTACATTTATTGAGCATAGCATAGGCTGCATATGCAGCCTATGCTCAATACATGTAAATCCATCAATTGAAATATTCCCAGACGATCCTAAATTTGCACTTACGAACATCTTAGTCATATGAAGTTTAGTGAAATGGACCCCTGCTCTACAACCAATAAGGTATCATGTCTTTAGGTTGACACTCGGATTATGAAATTACTAGCCAACATGAATTGATAACATACAAAAAAAGACAATTCTATTTTACATTTGCTCCGATATGTGTAACAACATGGTGCTTTTTCAAATATGTTCTTAAATATTAGTAGCTAAATAAATATTTTAGTAGCCAAATGACTACTGCAGCTATCAGTAGAACCAACCTAATGTCTTCATTGTATACATATTAGATGACTGTGAAATATTGTAAAATGACAGTTGATATTGAAATATTGAAATGTCCTTATTTTGCCGCGGGCAGCCTAATTTAGTTGGAACCCCTATGTTGCCATTGAATCTTCACTGAGTGACACTGGACCAAATTTAACTAGAAACACAATCAAATACGGATTATTACGTTGATTTAATCCCTCAAAACGTTTGTCCTTGAGATTGTTTGAATTCTGATAGAAAGCTGACACACTAGATGTAATCAATGTGCTGTTTTTAGGTCGAGCTAAGTATTAACATGCAGTGTAGATCCTGATGTTGGTACTCATTATCCATGGAAATCAGTGTAGATCCTGATGTTGGTACTCATTAGCCATGGAAATCAGTGTAGATCCTGATCAGGATCTACACTGATTTTCATGGATAATGAATATAGTCCCATCAGGATCTACACTGATTGTGCATATTTTCCTTGCTCTCCAAACAGCATCACACGGATACTATCTAATGATCATTCTGTCGGAATTCCAACAATTTCAGGGACAACCTTTCTTTCCTCCATTCTTTCACCTATGATGTTACATTACAGCCTTTGATTGTGCTTCCGGCTACATTGTATTGCCATGCCAACTGAAGAGTTTGGTCAAGAATGCCATTCAATGGAGTAAAGAGATGAAGAACGAGCAATTTAAAAGGCAAATGAAATATTCCCGTGATTGTCACACATTTCCCTTTTATCACACGTTTAGTGAGCCATTTCTCTATGTTCTTGGGTCTGATGGTTGTCTACACCACACTTATAAATAGGTTAGACTTTTAACCCATTACATTTACGGGTCTGAATTTTTATACCCCGGTCTCTGTAGAGCCGGAAGCATATAGTGTTTGGACGGTGTCTGTCCATTAAGAAGTTCACCGGAGTTTCGAAATTCTGTTATAACTTCTATATCCCTTGAAGGATTACTTAAATATTTAAACACAGTATACCTGTGGACAAATGCCACACATCCATGCTGCCTTCAATATGACCGTGACAACTTTTTCCCACATTAAAAAGTTCGCCAGAGTTTCTCAATTCTGTCATAACTTCTATATTCCTTGAAGAATTTCTTAAATATTTCAACACGGCATACTTGTGGACAAATGACACACATCCATGATGCCCATAATATGACCTTGACCTTCATAAATGTGCTTGTGGATACTTATCACAAACAATCATATACTTGTGCAATCGAAAGGGGTGGGAATATTGTGTTGCTCTTGAGGTTCCGCCCTTTTGTCCGTACATCCGTCCGTGTACATTTACGTCAAAAAGTTTGTAAGAGCTTCTCCAATATGTAATATCTTCAATATCACGCGAAGGATGCTTCGATACATATGACAACTGAACAAGATAAACTTGAAGCTAGAATGCTTGGCTTTCATGTTTGAAGATACAATTTCATATTATCAGAGCTCCAGTTAAGGTGCGTAATTTGGGGACAAATTTCTTATTTCTCTATCAAAAATGGCATGTTGGGAGTGCTTTAGAATCGTCTCAATGAGACAATTCTAAAGGACTCCCAACTTGCCATTTTTCGTGAAGAAATAAGAAAATTTTCACCACAAATTGAACAAATTACGCACCTGAACTGGAGCTCTGATTATATCATAGTAATAATATGTTTAAGCCTCTCACAAATCTCTTTCATTTTGGGTAAATCCACTTCTTTGAATTCATTGAGTTTCCTATTTCATCAATTTCCAGATCTGAGACATCATTTGTAACACAAGTTGAGGTGATGATTTGACCATCCAGACCAACAATTGGTCATTGTGCTGTCCAGTAGTCACCATCTAAGCTGACCAATACAGTGGTGTCCACGGCAGCCATTGATTGACAATTAATCAGGGCGGAGAATCAGCATTGCACGCAGGTACTCTACAGGTCATGCTCACAATATGTGACCTGTCATGATAAAACTTGGTTCATTGAGTAGGAATATTGTAACGTCCCTATGTCGTATCCGTCTTCAGCAATACGGTATAAATCAGATATTTCCTGTTCACGCAGGGGAATGGTAGCGGGCCCTTGTAAATCGGGGTAGGGAAATTTAACGACTATATCTACCGTATTCTTGCGATTATAGGTCGCAAGAGTGCATAAGACGCACCCCTATTTTCAGTCCAAAATCTGGGTGAAAATGTCTACATGAGATTATAAGACGCACCCAATTTTCCTAACAAAATGAAACAAAAAAAATGAAAAAAAAAAATCACAAAGTTGTTGTTATTTATTCCCCCACATTGTTTTTTTTATTCGTACCTTGGACGTTTTTGTCTGTATTTTCCCCTTCATAGTTTGCTATGTCCGTATTTTGCCGACTCTATGTCCGTGATTACCCGGTCCGTATTTCACCGTTTTCTAGTATCTTCAATTACACCGTGAACTCGGTAGTACACGCTTCACTATAACACGTGCTCGGTTAGTACACGGTTGTGCATTGGCTCCCGATTTGTTTGCCTATTTGTATATCAAAATCGTGTTAAATGTGTAACAGACTATTGTCATAAATCGTGTTATATTTGCGATCATATTGCTGCCGAAAGTGGTATTATATTGTTAATTATTGATTGCGGTATGTATTACCTCTTTTCAACACCATTTATGGAAACTATTTTCGAAATCAATATCGGCGAAATATGGCGACAGATCTGCGTGCGTATAGTATAATCCAGTGTTTTTTTAACCGTTCCTTTCTGAATACACATTTACGGATATGAAATTTATTAAATATTTTATTTTTATTTTTGTTATTTCTCACTGAAAGTATATGTTGTCACCACTCACCACTCGGTTTTAAATGGTGATCGCGGCATATACTTCCGAGTGCATAGAAGGAAAATATTTAGGATTTTCCGCAAACATAAGCATATCCTGAGCATGAAATGGGTTACTGATTGCCCCCATGATGCGAGGATGAAAGCTGCACGTTCGCCACATCTGCGGCACACATCAAAAAGCGTATTGACCAATCAGTGCAATTTCAAAACATAGCCTAAAGGTCACGCAGTTTACAGTCTCGTGCTGAATGATGACATCAGATAAGCGCCTGTTAGTTGACACGGTTGTGTGTTATCGATTTTTTTCCACAAAGCAACACACAACTTTCGCCTACAGTATGTAATATTTCAAAATCAGTTGTATCTTCCGTAAATGACGCTGAAAGCAGCCTATAGCTATGACGAATTTGCATTGTCCGCTGACGTAATTATAATGTTTTTAATTAGAGATTGGCGAACATTGTAAACCATGTGCAGACTACGCGAATCCACCGCCTGGTCTGGTCGCTAATTCAATAAGCCGGGATTTGTCAGAGATAGAGACCCAATTCACATAAACACGTTTGCCGTGTCATAGAGTCTGGTTCTCGGTAGTATTGTTTCACTTGGAACGCATCAGACAGGGTACCAGTTTAGTGACGAATATGAAACTGACGTCAACAACCGCGTGTGTTGATATTTGATATGGCTTTGTGTTGTAAATCTTGACACGCGGTGTGTTTGATGTTGGCCAGCTGACTTAGGCTTGCCACTTTCATCAGTTTTATAACTTTCGTGGAATTGCATTATGCATATTGGGATTTACAGTTAATGGCGTCATGCAATAATTTTCACGGCAAAATGACACCCACCGATATGGGCCCGGTAAATGTTTTCAAAAGGTAATTAAAATGATAGAGGCAAGATTGTGATTCGGCAGAGAAAATGTCGACCGGATCTCATCTTGGTATACACTGTTCGCCTTCGGTATAGCAAATGTGTACCGAATGTGACACAGGGCCGGAACGAGTAAGGTGTGAGCAAGGCGCGAACTGTTTAGAATATGAATACAATATTCCAATACTGGATTTTACCCCAAAGACTAACAACAACAACAACAAATATAGAAACGCATTTTATTTTTTTTTATTTTTTTGTCGTTTATGTCAATATTTCTGGTGGAAAAAAATGCTAATGTATCTACATGTATTTATAAGACGCAGGGGCTTTCTGGGATACAAATCTGAGTAAAAAAAATGGGACTTATAATCGCAAGAATACGGTACTTGGCAATGAAAAGAAGACAGTGACGAGATTTCAGTAACATATGATATTTTGATAATAGTTCTAACATGCAGTATTACTCAACGTGTACAATTAAAGAGTGGTGACAAACTATGATAACAACGATGAGGGTGATCTGATTATGGACAGATAATGACTAATATGAGATGTACACATGGCAAGATACAAAAGCACAACAGGCGACTGGGAGTAAGCAGACTCCAGAAAGGATATTAGCGCATGTAAACACGGACTAGATTTATGCTAAAATCTGGCGGAAAATCACACTAACGCAAACCCAAGTCATGGTGGGGAATCACGAAGCTGGGGTGGGAAATAATGCTGGGTGTGGGAGTCACACAGCGGGGATCACGAAGCTGGGGTGGGAATAATGCTGGGTGGGAGAGTCGCACAGCGGGAATCACGAAGCTGGGGTGGGAATAATGCTGGGTGGGAGAGTCGCACAGCGGGAATCACGAAGCTGGGGTGGGAGCAATGCTGGGTGGGGAAGTCACATAGCGGGAATCACGAAGCTGGGGGTGGGTAAATAATGCTGGGTGGGGGAGTCGCACAGCAGGGATCACGAAGCTGGGGGTGGGAAATAATGCAGGAGGACACGAAGCAGGGTCAGGAATCGCACAGCAGGGGTTGAAAGGGAGGGGGTACGAAGCTATGGTGGCGAGTCGCACATCTGGGGGCGGGTCAGGAAGCTCGTTGGGGACTAATGTTGGGTGGGGAGTCACACAGCTGGGTGGGGAATTACACAGCAGGGGTGGGGAGTCACACAGCTGGGGTGGGAATCATGACACATAGCTGAATGGGGGGGGGCCACACCACAACTAGGACGCATGACAATGGAATGGGGATCACCTAACAGGGGTGGGAGGGGGGCACGAAGTTAGGGTGGGGCGTCACACAGCAGGGGGGTCATGAAGCTCAAATTGGGAATCGTATCGCAATGGGGAAAAAGTGGGTGGGGTAATGGGATATTGCCATTATTATGGTTCCAGCCAATATTAATAATCAATAATGCCAGAATGACGTTCAAATCATTACATCTCGCGACTAACGGACCATTGGTAACATCGGACCATTGGTAACATCGTCGGTGAGTAATGTTTAAGGGGGAGGATAGTTGGGCCTTGGGAATTCTGAGACGCAAGTTGCGTCTCGAGTTGCGTCGCTCGGGACAAAGTCGCCAACTGACAGATTTCACTCCTATTTATAGGTGTTGTCGGGCCGAGTTGGACAAGTTCCGTGACTTACGGAACTTGTCCAACCTCCCGCATAGTGATTGGCTAGATTGTATGGACGGAATATTCTGATCAGACACGAGCCAAAACAAGCACAGCCAGCAAACATGGCGGCTGCATTTAACACACACCGGAAATGCCAACAAACTATTGTGAATTATAACGAACTAAACAAGTTTCCTGCTGTGTGAAGACGACAATCATAAACTATTGACAAGTGTGAACATTCAGGCATGCATCTGAGATCGTGGTAAGTTGTATGCACAAAATGACAGACGTGTTTTGTTGTCCAAAATGTGTGATAAATTCGAAGCGAGGAATACGCAATACACAAGCGTGGCGTGTATAGCAATGCTTCGCTGGCTGGGTCGCTTCAATATTGTTGGCCCAGATCAGCCTGTGCATCCGCATGTCTGAATTGGACCTACACACTATTAGATTTGGGAAATGCTGCTGATGATTCAAATATTCAACTGTTGCAAGTGATAGATGATCCAATATTACACCGTGAACAATTTAACACTTTTTATACAACCTTTTTAAAAAACGGTACGTATGTTATTTTACCAAGGGGAGGGTGGGCGGCGGACAGAAAAACTGCATAGATTGTGTACACAACTCCTCTGAAACCATTCCGTCAATTGATCTGAAACTATACACACGTCTTCTGCAGCTAGCTAGCTACACATATTGAATATGTGCACCTTGGTGTTTTTTTTCAGCGAAAAAATATTTTTAAATAAAAATATCACCTCTAACTTGGGAATAGCCATTTTTTCTACATATTTGTATACAATTCTATATTGAGGGTGCAATGAGTTTGTGTACACAACTCCTCTGAAACGGTTCAGTCAATCGTGCACCTTGGTGGTTTTATGCGGAAAATTTTTTTTTAACAAAAATATCACCTTTTTAACTTGGCCATTTTTTCTACATTATTGTATACAATTATATCATGGGTACATAGTTTCAGCGGAGTTGTGTACACAAACTGTTCCGTCATTCGATCTGAAACTATACACACGTCTTCTACACATATTGAAGATTTGCATCTTGGTTGTTTTATGCGGATTATCACCTTTTTAACTTAAGCCATTTTTTCTAATTTTTTTGCTTTCAATTTATATAATTTCTACTTTACTCATCTCTACCTAAATTAGTATACCCGTTTATCACAACAAGAGGAAGAAATAATGCTATAGATTTTCAAATTCTCATTAATGTTTCTTGCCTTGGTGTCCTCCTTCACATTTCTGCATTTTCGCTGTCTGGCCCATCTTCGACGGGCGTATAACTCTTGTTCATTGGTGTGGCTACTGATTAACTTGCGCTTACCTACCTTTGGATATGGCTGTGATATGGTAACAGCAGCCACATCAATCTTTCAGTGAGTACACAAGTGTCTGTAAACAGGTAGTTTGACCAGTAGCCTATTTCACCAACATTGCTAAGTATACTTTTCTAGCAAAGTATACTTTGAGGGAGAAATTTTCAATTTAAGGATACATTTATTAATTGTTATTATATTGAATTTATTACATTATCACAGCCAATTTGGCTGTGATAATGTAATAAATTCAGTATAACAATTCTGCATACCGTATTCTTGCGATTATAGGTCGCAAGAGTGCATAAGACGCACCCCTATGTTCAGTCCAAAATCTGGGAGAAAATGTCTACATGAGATTATAAGACGCATCCAATTTTCCTAAAAAAAATGAAACAAGAAAATGAAAAAAAAATCGCCAATTTGTTATTTATTCACCCACATTGTTTTTTTATTCGTACCTTGGACGTTTTTGTCTGTATTTTCCCCATCATAGTTTGCTATGTCCGTAATTTGCCGACTCTATGTCCGTGATTACCCGGTCCGTATTTCACCGTTTTCTAGTATCTTCAATTACACCGTGAACTCGGTAGTACACGCTTCACTATAACACGTGCTCGGTTAGTACACGTTTG
The DNA here is from genome assembly GCA_029237695.1 of Conchocele bisecta. NCBI lineage: Eukaryota > Metazoa > Mollusca > Bivalvia > Lucinida > Thyasiridae > Conchocele > Conchocele bisecta. The sequence goes on along the minus strand of CM055274.1, from coordinate 17,487,470 downwards.
TGCATTGGCTCCCAATTTGTTTGCCTATTTCTATATCAAAATCGTGTTAAAAGTGTAACAGACTATTGTCATAAATCGTGTTATATTTGTGATCATATTGCTGCCGAAAGTGGTATTATATTGTTAATTATTGATTGCGGTATGTATTACCTCTTTTCAACACCATTTGCGGAAACTATTTTCGAAATCAATATCGGCGAAATATGGCGACAGATCTGCGTGCGTATAATCCAGTGTTTTTATCCAAGCATATTTGCTTGGATATAGTCCTTATACGGTTTTTGGGACCACACATGTTTTATGCAAATGAGTAATTGTCGACCAACGAACGTACTCATGCTTCATGATTCTAGCTACGCCACGTGAGAGAGTTCCAAAGCGAGCGGTGCATTATGAACGTTTCACTCACATTTTTGGCCAGTTACATTATTTTTCAGCTACAGTTATATTTTTAAAAACAGTTTGTGATTTTATAAAATATTAACTGTCGTGTTTCATAATAAATATTTTGTTAGGAAGGTTATATTTTTAGCGCAATGATCGACCGCTCCACATGTAATTTATACATAGTTATACGCCATGAAAAATAGTTCTGATAGTGAGCTAACATTATATTGTGTAGTGTAATACATGTGTTGTTAATTTTTCTGTACGACATTTATATTACAAAATGTTTATCTGATTTAATATAATATAAACTGACATGTATTAATTTGAGTATATTTTTTTCATGCGCAATGATACAATTAACCTCGTGTCTCATGAAAAGTAGTTTCCGCCATTTTATGCAGACAAATTATAGAATCGTTTACATAGTCATAGGTCAATGGCTCGATAAAATCCAACATTGGACAGCGAAATGATGATGATTTAAAACAGAAACATTGTTTTTTGACAGTTATTACATACCGCATGCTTTAAATAATCATCTTGAGCCATCGATATTATTAATCGGTGTCCATTTTACTTAAAACATCAACTAATCTATAATGACGTTATACACACCATATGCAGTACGATACACTTCACAAAGGAAACGTTGTCTTAGAGTTTGAATAATTATAGGTTGCGCCGAACGAACGAGTACGCCGAAATATATTTCCGTACAAATCCAATAACCTATTTATTATATACCCGTTCAACAAAATATGCATCCTAATCATTAAATAATCCGATAGTGTGATGAAATGCGACTATTATTTTTGTTGAACAATCCGAGCGCCTGTGATCCTGTGATGTCTTCAGTTTATGCAAATTGACAAGGTCATTTCGCGCACCTGACGAAAAACCAAGATGGCTGACATCACTACAGACACAACAAAACCGGGAAAAGGGCATTAAATTTGGATAAAAAGCGATACTTAAACACGTAAGTTTATTTAACACATGTTTTATTTGCCGAAGATATCAATGAATATTGTTAATACCCCAAAACTTTCATATAATCGTCCGGCAAAAATATGAAGCACCTCCATCAGCATCGGATCGACTGTCAATAATTTCGACACGTTCAACAACTGCTGAATTTAATTTTGTTCTGAAGACAAAATAACAACATAATACACAATATTGAATTATCGCATGTATCGGTACTACGGTAGTATCACGGCAACATTTTCAATTCCATTGGCCAACGAAGCAAAAATGAACAAAATTCATCAATAAATGATCATAAAGACAATATTTTTTGTTTGCCTTGAAAATCTGCTTACTATCCCTCAAAAAACACCATCACCCTCCATATCTCATTTCTACGTGTGTTTTACACCAATTACATGATATTCAGTACAATACAGATCACTACAATTAGTTGCGAACAGTAACTTGGCATTCTACCATCCGTATCCAGTAGCGATTCCACTCATAGGCTGAAGTTTGAATAAAATCTGATTCGCTATTCTGCAAAGGAAGCCTATGTTTGGAATTGTAACTCGGACTACAGACGGTACGGCAGTAGATTGCAAGAGTTACTGTTCGCAACTAGCATACCATAAGGTGATTTTCGTACAACTGAATTTTATATTGACATTTATCACATTTAAATTTCAGATGTGATTTGGTACAGCTCCAAAGTTTCCGAAACCGTGGAATGTATTGACAATACACCAAAAACCAAGATGGCTGACATCACTACAGACACAACAAAACCGGGAAAAAGGCGTTAAATTTGGATAAAAAGCCATACTTAAACACGTAAGTTTATTTAACACCTGTTTTATTTGCCGACGATATCAATGAATATTGTTAATACCCCAAAACTTTCATATAAGTCGGCGGTAAAAATATGAAGCACCTCCATCAGCATCGGATCGACTGTCAATAATTTCGACACGTTCAACAACTGCTGAATTTAATTTTGTTCTGAAGACAAAATAACAACATAATACACAATATTGAATTATCGCATGTATCGGTACTACGGTTAGTATCACGGCAACAAAGAACAAAATTCATCAATAAATGATCATAAACTAAAGACAATATTTTGTGTTTGCCTTGAAAATCTGCTTACTATCCCTAAAAAAACACCATCACCCTCCATATCTCATTTCTACGTGTGTTTTACACCAATTACATGATATTCAGTACAATACAGATCACTACAATTAGTTGCGAACAGTAACTTGGCATTCTACCATCCGTATCCAGTAGCGATTCCACTCATAGTCATAGGCTGAAGTTTGAATAAAATCTGATTCGCTATTCTGCAAAGGAAGCCTATGTTTGGAATTGTAACTCAGACTACAGACGGTACGGCAGTAGATTGCAAGAGTTACTGTTCGCAACTAGCATACCATAAGGTGATTTTCGTACAACTGAATTTTATTGACATCACATTTAAATTTCAGATGTGATTTGGTACAGCTCCAGAGTGAGTGAATAGGGTTTAACGTCCGCTTTTCTGACATAGAGGTACAAGCCTCAGGGAGTCTACACGCAGATGGAGGTACAGCTCCAAAGTTTCCGAAACCGTGGAATGTATTGCCAGACAAGAATGTTGCAGGAAATGGATTTTTGTGCAGAGAAAGTGTTCGCTGACGAGGTGACATTTTCGATCTCCTGTAGCGGCAGAACATTCACACTACTAGGGACAGATACAGTGGCCGTGCTCGGTGGGGCGATTAATTGAGACCCAGTTGTACTGTGCTCGGTGGGGCGATATTCTGACCAGACTGTAATATATTTGATATCTGACGATGTTCTCCGATAGACAGTTCGGCGTCCTAGTGTGTGATGGATTGTATATTTTTATGTCCCGTAATTTTCATTATTTTTTTGTGGGAGAACTCGTGCTTTCGATAAAGTGGTGACTGTTGACTTTCTAATACTGTGATTTGTCAACCGTGACGAGATTCCAGCTTGCTCTGCAGCATTCTTCATCAGACTGCCAAGTGTAGCCTCTCCCATGGGCCGTGGGTAATACCTGAAAATAAATATTTGGGAGAAAATGTGTAAGAAATACTTTTGAGAACTTTGCATATCGACCAGGCTGTAGAATCATTTTAAGATCACTATTGAGACGCACTGAATTACATCTCATTTTTCACCAATTATAATAATTATCAAAACATTGTCGTATTTATAACTATTTTACTTTTCTAACTTTACTTTTCTAACTAAATATTAATGTCACTTTCTATAAAACTTCATTTGATCTTCAGCCTTGTCCGTAATGATTTTCAGTGTCCTATGATAATGTTTAAATAACATTTAAAACAAAATGGAAAAAAATCATAGTGCATTATTTCACATAATAAATGTCATACCATGGCTCATTTTCTGTGCCTTTCAATCGTTGTTCTGGTACTGCTGTCAGGTAAAATGGACTGTCAGCAGCCAACATCTCGGAAGGTTGGCGACTTCTGAAGATCTCAAAAATCTTGACAGGGCGACTCGGTCTCTGAAATGGAAATATTGGTCCACAAAAAATGTTATGTTTCTCATATATTGTCACGCCAGACGGCCAATGTTGATTTCAAACAAAAATATAATAGTTTTTCAAACAAATTTCACAGTACATTGTATTCACAGAATTATATCTCAAATTCAACTTCAGATGTATTTATGGATTTAACGTCGATATCAACAAAATACAGTGATAAGAAACAATATTTTTTTATTTTTCACATGCTGGCCCAGATATATTTGCGAGCGGTAACTCTTGCAATTTGCTCCCATACCGTCCACGAGTAGATTGCAAGTTACCGTTCGCAACAAGCTTTATTCGCTGATGTTTCCATGCCAATTCAGACCTATTTATCTTATTAACAACAATGATATAGTAAACTTTCTGTACTGAATGTATGAAAAGCAAAATACTTTTTATGGACTACAAGTAGTGGTGATCACAATACATCGGACCTCCGCTCGTATGCACCTAACTTTATTGTGTCTTGAGATATTTGAATTAATAAAAAAATGTATAATTAAACAAATATTTATATTTGAATGCTGATATATTGAGGATCGATTAACATTACGCTCGTGAACATTTGATCGATTCTCCAAGTATCGTCATGACAACCGTGATAGTTTTCAAGTTATTAAATTTTCTATCGACAATATCTCACGACTCAAAAAAGTTTTGCGCTTACAAGGCCAGCAAACATACCTGGTGTTGTCTGTTGCAAATATCTTCGGTGTGGTCTCTCGTGTATTCGACAGATTCTCCCCATCCCTGGTCTTGCTTGCTCGCTCTCTCATTGAAATCGAGAAACTTTTCCCCATTGGATGTAGTTTTCATCTCTTATATCACCGAATTTCAATTATCTTGCTTCATCTCGTCCACGCAGACCGAACATTTTTCCGAAATAGTAAAATATCGTGAGTTGAAGGCTTTTTGGTGTACTTGTACCTAGAGACCCAGATGAATACATTTTCTCTTCTTCTTCAGGTGTAATGTTCATGCACTTTTTAGGTTTAATGCCCTTCCCAAGTTTCTTCAGATCCATTTTCTTGGCCGTTAATGCTCTGATACACTGCCCAAATACTCTGTCTCGATAAATATTGTTTTTGCAGCATTGATAATGTATACTGATTCAACGAATATATTGATTTTAAATGGAGTATATATGATTATTTGTGTGAAATATTAACTAAAAATGTTTGAGCACGTACTGCGAAGGATTTCAGGACTTTCAGTCCTTTGATTTTAACCCGTTCCTTTCTGAATACACATTCACGGATATGAAATTTATTAAATATTTTATTTTTATTTTTGTTATTTCTCACTGAAAGTATATGTTGTCACCACTCATTTGAACCGCCTCGACGAAACGGTTTAAATGGTGATCGCGGCATATACTTCCGAGTGCATAGAAGGAAAATATTTAGGATTTTCCGCAAGCATAAGCATATCCTGAGCATGAAATGGGTTACTGATTGCCCCCATGATGTGAGGATGAAAGCTGCACGTTCGCCACATCTGCGGCACACATCAAAAAGCGTGTTGACCAATCAGTGCAATTTCAAAACATAGCCTAAAGGTCACACAGTTTACAGTCTTGTGCTGAATGATGACATCAGATAAGCGCCTGTTAGTTGACACGGTTGTGTGTTATCGATTTTTTTCCACAAAGCAACACACAACTTTCGCCTACAGTATGTAATATTTCAAAATCAGTTGTATCTTCCGTAAATGACCCTGAAAGCAGCCTATAGCTATGACGAATTTGCATTGTCCGCTGACGTAATTATAATGTTTTTAATTAGAGATTGGCGAACATTGTAAACCATGTGCAGACTACGCGAATCCACCGCCTGGTGTTCTGGTCGCTAATTCAATAAGCCGGGATTTGTCAGAGATAGAGACCCAATTCACATAAACACGTTTGCCGTGTCATAGAGTCTGGTTCTCAGTAGTATTGTTTCACTTGGGACGCATCAGACAGGGTACCAGTTTAGTGACGAATACGAAACTGACGTCAACAACCGCGTGTGTTGATATTTGATATGGCTTTGTGTTGTAAATCTTGACACGCAGTGTGTTTGATGTCGGCCAGCTGACTTAGGCTTGCCACTTTCATCAGTTTTATAACTTTCGTGGAATTGCATTATGCATATTGGGATTTACAGTTAATGGCGTCATGCAATATTTTTCACGGCAAAATGACACCGACCGATATGGGCCCGGTAAATGTTTTCAAAAGGTAATTAAAATGATAGAGGCAAGATTGTGATTCGGCAGAGAAAATGTCGACCGGATCTGATCTTGGTATACACTGTTCGCCTTCGGTATAGCAAATGTGTACCGAATGTGACACAGGGCCGGAACGAGTAAGGTGCGAGTAAGGCGCGAACTGTTTAGAATATTCCAATACCGGATTTTACCCCAAAGACTAACAACAACAACAACAAATATAGGAACGCATTTTATTTTTTTTATTTTTTGTCGTTTATGTCAATATTTCGGGTGGAAAAAAATGCTAATGTATCTACATGTATTTATAAGACGCAGGGGCTTTCTGGGATACAAATCTGAGTAAAAAAAATGCGACTTATAATCGCAAGAATACGGTACTTTTAATCATCAAATATATATGAAGTAGTTAGTTCTGTATGAAATAATACATTTCGGGAAAAATAAATGATTACTCCCTCAAATTATAATTTGCTAGAAAATTATACTTTGCAATGGTGATTAAAATTGCTACAGACTGCAGACTATTTTGGATTTACATCGGTCGAAAAAGCAATAATTATCATTTTGTCGCACCCATCCGTATTCACTTCTTGACTGAAATCTACCAGCTGCCTTATGTCATTATGTGTAAATGTCAGCAGAAGGTATTCTATAGCTTCTACTTTAGCTGTCATGAAGTTGACTGGAGAAGTTGTCACAATGTGGTGTCAGACGGTTTGTTTGCATTCACAGTAGCACCCCATGCCTGTGCCAAATCTGAAGTATTGAATATGTTCATGACACTTCATACATGTGTATCATCACCAGATCTAAACGTATGTCACATGCAAGGAAGACAACCTGATTTTGTATTTTTGGAGTTCTTTACATTTGACTTAATATTCACCTTGTAGGGTTAGATCCTTGACCAGAGAATAAGTCGTATACCGCTTGGAATATGTTTATGATAACTTCACATATGTGTAAGTCATGACTTAAATGTGCATCACATGTAAGAAAGATCACTCTGGATTTTGTTAATTTGGTGTAATCTCCCTTGGATGCTATACCATGGTCATCTTAGTGGTTTAGATCCTTGTCCGCAGCATGCGTTGTCTACTTCTTGTGTGTCCGTGTGTCTGGTTAAGAAAGTTGACGGAATTGCTAAATTCTGTCGCAACTTCCATATTCCTTGTTGGATTACTTGTGGTCAAATGCCACACATTCATGCTGTGCTTAATATGGCATTGACCTTTTGACCTTAGCAACTGTACTTAAACACTAGAAGTTTTTGTTGCGCCTGCTTGCGCGACTAGTCGCCGCTTTTTCTGTCGTCGTCCGAAATGTTCAAAAGTTTGTACAAGTTTCGTCATATTAATAGTATAACTAATATTACTTGACGGATGACTTCAATATTTGGACACTTGATACATGTGACCTTGACCTTTTTCACCTTCACATTTTTGCGGAAACATTTGGCTATTTTTTGCATCAAAAGGTTTGTACAAGCTTTGTCATCATGGTATAACTTTAATATTACTTGACGGATTGCTTCAATATTTGGACACTTGATACATGTGAGCGTTTGGAATACACTCATGCCAACATTAACATGACTAACCATTTTGACCTTCACATTTTTGTGGAAACAATTAGCCATTTGTTTGCGTCAAATAGTTTGTACAAGCTTCATCATCATGGTATAACTTTAATATTACTTGACGGATTGCTTCAATATTTTGACACTTGATATATGTTAGCATTTGGAACACACTAATGCCACTAATTCACATGACCTTGACCTTTTCTTTCCTTCACATATTTGTGAAAACACTTTTTCTTGCATCAAAAAGTTTGTGCAAGTTATCATGATATAACTTTCATATTACTTGATGGATTGCTTCACTATTTGAACACTGGATACATGCTTGTGGAAACACTGCCATTTGTTTTATGTCAAATAGTTTCTTCAGCCTTGACCTTTTTAGTGTTTGAAGCATGCACTTCTGACAGTCTTTGTGATGCAAGCTCATGATCATATTACGGTCAAATGCCTTGGCAGGCATGACACCGTTTCCGTGGCAGAATTCTTGTGCTTTACAAGTTTGCCGGAGTTTCTCAATTTTATATATAACTTTTATATCCTTCTCTTCCTTGAACGATTACTTTAATAATGTTTTGATATGTTTACATATAATAATACTTGTGCACCAATGCCACCCATCCATGCTGCACTTAATATACCTTGACCTTTTGACCTTCACAACTTTACTTTGGCAACAACTTGTCGTCTCGTATGGATCTACACTGTTTGCCAATTCCATTATACAGGCATGTGGTATTGAAATGGTTAAAGAGAAATTAGTCCACATGAAAAATGTGGAAGGTTACAATGGTTGGATGTCTATAAAGATTTCAGCCGTGATTCAGAGATTGTAGATATACACCGTAATAGAATGAACCTGTATTACAGCCTCCAATGAACACCTTTATACCGGGTGTTTATGAATTTAGATTGGGGTATTTACAACTTTTATGGGTTTTAAATAGTTTTGGCATGTTGATACCAGGGCTTAAATCTCTTAATCAGCATATCTCGACACTAACCCATGAACATAAAAACATAACCCGTCTCCTGTTGTTTTCCATATTATTTATGAACATCTAGGAAACTATGCAATATGCAAACATAGAAGTCACTGCTGTTAAATATCTGTATCTGACATTGGCATCATGTCAGATGGGAAGATCAGTTAAATTGTCAAAAATTTATAAAAATCTATAGAACTTTCTCCGGTGTGACCTCGTGTTCTATTGCTTGCAGGAATGGGCTGTGGCTCAGGAGTACAATACAGGAGGCCGTTTCACTAAACTTCGTACGACTAAAATGTTCGTAAGTGCAAAATTATGATAGTCTGTAAATTTCACATTAACAATGTTTTCTTGTAAATAATTATTGGATTTATATTTATTGAGCATAGGCTGCATATGCAGCCTATGCTCAATAAATGTAAATCCATAAATTTAAATTTTCAGACGATCTTAAATATGAACATTTTAGTCGTAAGAAGTTTAGTGAAACTGGCCCCCGGACTTCAATACTGATGGTTGCGAGTTCAAAACCTGCCATAGGGCATGAACAATATTTTCATAGTATTCCATCCCACTGGTCTGTCGGATGAGACTTTAAACTGTGGTCTCGTCCCTTTATGACCGTTTTGCCAGGATGTTAAACCTCATTCGTTTCATTTTCATTGCTTGCTTTTGAATGGGAAAGGTAATACATATTTAGATACATTGTAAATTGTTTTTATTTTCAAGTTAAACACATTGTAAAACACCATTCAATCAATCCTATCAATTGCTCACAAGTACGAACTGTGTTTCTAAACCATGGGTATTCCCCCTGGTAATGTAGACGCCGATCAGACTGTGTGGATACGCAGGCTTATCAGGGTATGTTCTTGTCACACATACCATAAGCCCCATTTCCAGTCACAGCGTTTACTCTATTCATCATAATACGCTTGCATTGTTTATAAAAGAAAAGCTCCAGACATGTCCTTATAATGAATATGTATAGTTGTGGGCATGTAACTCCTGTACCTTCCATAGTTTTTGCAAGAGTTATGTGTACTCGACTAGAATTTGTAACAAAATAATATAGGCCTGAAGAGTCAAATAAATTACATTATTTATTGAGAACCATGATCTATGTAAGGAAATGATTATTAATATCGCTGTTTATTCACCTTTATCCATACAAAAATCTTGGTTTAGCAGGTACTAAATTGTGACGATCTTGACATATCAAGGTAGACAATTATGGTTTCACCCGAGCTGAATACAGCGACCAAGTCACCTGACCTCCAGACATTGTGGGCGCTGGTCGGCGAGGTGAAATTAATGGTCGTATTGTGTGACTATTGTCGGAGCGGTGCTTGCTATTATCTTGGGTGACTTTCCCACCTAGTACACTTACTGTAAGTGGGGTCTATATTGCTAATGATATCAGTAAGTTGCATGATTATGTTGTCTATTTTTATGCCTAGCCACGATGGCGGAGGAGTAAGTTACTGCTTTGGTCTGTCCATCCGTTATTGTCCGTCCACAAAATGTAGCTTGCGATCAGTGTAGACCCAGACCAGCCAGAACATCCATGCAATCTGGTCAGGGTCTGCACTGTTTGCCATTCAGTCATATCGCTAACAAACGTAATAGACCATCATCCGGCTGGGCCGTGTGCTAGCAGGTCAGGAACTTGACTGGTCACAAATGGCATAAGTCCAATTTCTCCAGTCACAAACACAAATAAGTTTTAGACCAGTATAGGTCCTGATTATCTGGCTGATCCTCCATTTAACTACTGTTCACGGGTGATAGTAAGGTTACATAAACAAAACAGTATTGATGGTGATTAAACACATGCTACTCTGGGGCTACACTCAGGCTCGAGTTAAGGAATTGGTAATTAAGTATTTTCACTCCATCATTTCTGAAGCATTTGGGTATTTCAAAATTTTAATTGGGTAAAATAAAATCACACTATTGTTTACACATCAACAGACAGCAATTATTGAATAGTTTGCTTCGATGTCTTGGCATTTCATTAGAATGGTCTCCAAGCAGATAAGGAATTAGTAATGAAGTATTTTCACTCCATCATTTCTGAAGCAATTGGGTATTTCAAAATTTTAATTGGGTAAAATAAAATCACACTACTGTTTACACATCAACGGACAGCAATTATTGAATAGTTTGCTTCGATGTCTTGGCATTTCGTTAGAATTGTCTCCTTGGAGACAATTCTAATGAAATACCAAGATGTGTTTTCATTGAAAATAAGAAAAATTTGTGGTCTGTTTATTATTTTCTGCAGCATGTTAAAGGTACCATTTCATTAGAATTGGATGTTTTCATGGAAAATAAGAATAATATGCTACATATGTGGTCTGTTTATTGTTTTCTCTAGCATAATAAAGGTACCACAAAATTTATATTGCTTTTTGATAATCTCTACTTCGGATTTCAATTAGGTTTTTGGCATTTCTAATTGGGTATTTAAGCAAATACGCAGCTTATCTGGAGTTCTGTACACTGAAGGCTGCGAGTTTCAAACCTACCCAAGGGCATGAAAAATACTTTCATTATAGTATTTCCATCCCACTGGTCTGTCAGATGAGACTTTAAACTGTAGTCACGTCTCTATATGACCTTTGTTGCTGGGACGTTAAACCCATTCACTTTCTTGTAAATAAGGTTACATATGTGACTGAATGGCAAACAGTGTAGGTCATGATCAGGCCACATGACATTAATTTATTGATTATCATCCAAATTTTGTGACAAAATGGAGCGGGTGGGGGATTTTTATTTTTTATTACAGGAATGCATGTGTGAAATATTAAGCATTTTAGATGAAGGAAATAGTTATAACAATATTTCTCTGATGTTAAGTTTTGTAAAGAGACTATTTCTTTCATCTAAAGTGCTTAATATTTCACACATGCATTCCTGTAAGGCTCATGCTGTGCCAAATCCACGACCGTCCAACCCCCGCTGATCCCAAGGTCAAGGTCAAATACATGGTCTCTTTACAAAACTTAAAATCAGAGAAATGGGTTATAACTTCATCTAAAAAATTTTAATATTTCATGCATGCATTCCTCTAAGGCTCTACTATCATGCTGTGACATATCCCCACTGATCCCAAGGTCAAGATCACATACTTGGTCTCTTTACAAAACTTAACATCAGAGAAATCGGTTATAGCTTCTATTTCCCTTGCTCAGATCTGCTTCACATTCACTTCCGTGCCGCCCCCGCTAAGCCCAGAGACAAGGTCACAAGCCCACACTTGGAAAATTTTACATATTTAGGGGTACCTGGGCCCACGCGGGGGGGGTATTCCGTAAGCCTCGCTTACTGACCAATCTAGTTAGTCCTGGGGCTGGGGGCGAGTTCTTGTACATTTTTCTTTTAGAGCAAAACCTTGTTTATCTTATTCTACATGACAATACATTAACAAAAGGTTTGGGTGACAAGCCCAACTCAGGTACGTTTTCTCTGTATAGTCAATTTAGTCCGGCAGAAAAGCGCTAAAATTACTAAATTTACACAAAATCATCCCCAGCTCCCACACTATATGGACAATGCAACTGTGCTTCACCATCATCCAGTTGTCCTTTCAGGTGAAGAGGTCAAAGTTCTTGGAGCTATTGCTTGCTGCCGTCAATACTACCATAACTACAACATTATACCTGATATTGTTATTGATATTGAGATATGATATTATACGCCGCTAGCGTGACAATACACAAACTGGCCGCATGATCGGACACATTGACCTGTGGTCAATTGCTGCATGTTTCCTGTTTGATATATAAATCAATTAGCGTTTCCAATTAACCACTGATTAAATTGACCCTGGAACCAGTGAAGCCCATTCTGTGTTTTTAGCTTCAAATGACAACATCCTTAAGTTAGTTTCAAAATTCACAACCTTTTAGCTCCACTGTCCATTCAATGTTTTTATACTGTTGATAATTATGAATACATTACATATTTAAATGTTAGTACGATTTCATAAATAATAAAAAATCCCCCTCCACAAAAAATCTATTTGAAAGAATTTGTCAAATTTTGATTTTCTTAGGAAGTTTTAACCCTTTCAACACCACAGACCTCTATACAGGGGTCCTACCAATTACCCGGACAATCAATTTATCGGACAAATCAAAATAGCTGTTAATTAAACGCATTCATTTGATCCGATTTTGCAACTAACACATCTAAGTTACTCAGGTGCTTGCTGTTTCCATGCCAGTGTGAATAATATATCGCCAAGGTAAACATTTTAGTAAAATTTGCCGAAAACATTCCCCCACTATGTCCACAAGTTGTTTACAACGTCAAACGTCGCGCGGGGGCTTGTATCGGTCACTGCGCATGCGCATAATTTGAGGCCCCCTATAGAATGTTTCAATACTCTGTTGTGTGAAGTATGCAGACGGGACGATGCATTCCTCCAATATCATTTTCAGACTGTTTAATACACAATGTACAATACAGAGCAGATAGGAAGGAATGCGAAAATGTATCATGATAGAAAAAGAACGAAAAGCTACTTATTCAAAAACAAATAATAATTGTTTCAAGGCCAAATCGCCCCAAGCCATTTCGGACCCAAGCCATTACACACCATTTCACACCCATATTCATTCGTGGATAAAATCGACAGGTGCGAAAACACCAGTGTACGAAACGATCATTACCGCGAATTTCCACCAAATTATGAAGAGCTCAATCGAGTGCGCCCATTACGTCATTGCAGAGTTGTTCTATAAATACAATACATTCTATAAATACGATGTTTTCCAAGAAGCGAATGGTGATTGTGTTTTCTGCAAAACAACACAATGCTGTTTATACTGGTTTTCAGGCGATAAAATTAGGCCAGAGTTTTTTTTTTATTTGTTTCTCGGATTTTGCCGACAACTATGTCCGTAGGAGGAGGGAAAAAAATAAAAATAAAAAATCGTCGACCAGCATTTTTTTTTTGTTTCTCGGATTATGTCCGTAGGAGGAAAAAAAAAAAAAAAAAAAAACCCACCAAAAATAATTGGCTACAAAGTGTGTGAAGACATGTTTTCAACCACCATAGATCTAGATCTAGATCAGTTCTTGTGTACTGGTAGATACATACATGTACGTGGTAAAGTACATATATCTCGCCTATTAAAAATGTATAGTATAACCGGACTTAACTTACAGATACAACAAAGTCAAAAGAAGTATCTGAAGGCCAAGCAAGGGAACCGGTGTTCATATAAGGATGAACCCCATTGTTGAACTCCTTTTACTCGGCTTTTACGAGAAGCAGGACATACTGTGGTTTATTCTTTCCTGGAATCTGACAGCGGGGTGAAGTGCCAACCTGTGAATTCAATCAGGCAGAGTGCATAATAAAATTTATTTGTTTTCGTCGAGATCTGTCCAAATATAATAAATAATTTGTTGTTGTTGTTGTTGTTTTTATAATTTATTTTCTGCTAACCAGAGTCTTCGTACGATTTCTTCGCAAATATGGACGTGACCGACTTAATATTAACGTCGCCAACATAACGGGCGACGAATGTTGACAGTTTTTCGCCCGCCGACCCTCTTCCAAATTTGGAACTTCGTTGGCATTTGATCCCAAACCACACCGTCTTCTCGGAGCCGGACGGCTCGACGGGCGCATCCATTTTGATCTCAAACGGTCATTTGGACGCTTGTTTTCGTTTTGTTAAGATTAACAAAAAGAAAATAAGCGTCCAAACGACCGTGATCTAGATTCGGTGTCGGGTCGTTTCGTTCCAATTCCCATTCGCCCTGGGCCGTTTCGCGCCGGAAAAAAAAATATGGATTTTTTTTAATTTTTATTTTTTTCGATTTTGGCTAAAATCGGGGCGGCGGGTCTGAGAAACGAATAATCAACAAACTCTGGCCTTATGATTTTAAGGTGAGAATACAAGTTATAAGACGGTTATACATTTGTCCGGATAATTGATTGTCGATGTTAATTTTGGGGCAATGTTACGACTGATGATCTGACCCAATTTTAAGTGAGAAAGATGGCACAGTCTGCTAAATAGTTTCCATGCGTTGAGAAAGCAAGAACCGACGATTGTTCTGTGAAAATTTTATGCCCGTAGCTGCTATTTTAAGAAAAATATCGTAACAAAACAGCCATTTTTGTCCGATAATCTGGAGGATCCCTGTAGAGACAATGTTTGCAAACAGTGCAGATCCAGATGAGCCGGCTCGTAACGAGCCGTCTCATCAGGATCTTCACTGTTTGTTAATAATTTTAAACGTCGTACAGATTACCCTTTTAGAAGAATGGGATAATTTGAATGAACAAAATTAATGAAATAGCGTGAAACATTGGCATGGAACATCCTATTAAGTTACTTGGTGTTGAAAGGGTTAAAGAAAAAAAAAGATTCAAAAATAAATCATCATGGTCTAAACAGGGCCATGATGAAAGCATGTTTTTATTTTGTATTGTATGTTTAAAAACAATCCTGATATGCTCCTTTAAATGTGATGGTCATCTCTCAGTTCAAACTCAAAATGGGTGGGTGTGTGTGTTGCAGCGATGTTTCCTTCACTCTCCACTTCTTCAGCAATAACCTGACAGAGGCAAAATGCATAGGATACTTCTATTAAAATTGCTACAAAATACATGCACACTGTGGCCTGGCTTAAAAGTTCATGAACTGTCCCTGTCATCGTGTGATGAATATAAACAACCGAAGTGGCTCTAATTTGTTGACAGAAAGTAGGAAATCTCCTCCAAGTGTTGGTTTGTTTGACAGGACAGGAAACCCAATATGGTTCGCTACTGTGGTAATGGTCAAACACTTGAGAAATTGAAATACTAGCTCTGGTAGCTAACTCAGTCTGCGCTTTGTGTTCATATTTGGGAAACTAACAAAGTTCATATATGGAGTGAAATGCGGCTGGGACTGGAGAAATGGGGCTTATGGGATGTGTGACCACTGTAGCTCCTGATCATATAGCACACGCATGTAGCCAGATAACAAACTTTATTGGGGCCCCACCGAGAATAGGTTTCGCCTTGTCTGTCCGTCTGTCTGTCCGTCTGTCTGTCCATCTGTCCGGGCAACCAAACGGGAGGAAGGGGCCATTGGGAGGAGCCTAACACAAAAGAATCCTTTGATTTATTCCGTGTGGCCCCTTATTCTATTCATAACAAGGGGCCATTTCCATTGTTCTAGAACAATGGAAATGGCCCCTTCCTCCATATCGTCCGTCCGTCCGTCCGTCCTCCGTCCTTTTATTTATTTTTAAAGTTTTTGTTAGAGTTTCTCACATCACCTATAATTTCTGTTTGCCTTCAGCTAATATCTTCATATTGCACACATTCATTACTTAGTAACAATACAACCTTCCACATTAATACAAGTACCATCGCTACTGATCGTACGTCCGTCCATCTCGTGAAGTTTATTTTTTTTATAAAATAGGGGACCGAAGTGCGCCGACACACCACCTGTTCTAGTTGCTCATTAAAACTAAAATTGATGGAATGGTGAACAGTGCAGATCCTGATCAGACTGCGGATGCGCAAGCTGCACTGGATCAACATTGGTCACAAAACCCATACACCCCATTTCTCCAGTCACAGCTACAAATGATTATTTGCAATCAGTGTAGACCCAGATCAGCCTGTTATGCTTCTAACTAACAGTGTAGGTTGCTACCCAGGTGAGGTCTATCATAGTATGCTGGTAGATGAGGAGCTAGCTATAGACACGAGGTCAAATCAGGATTAGCTGCACGTTTTCCACTTTATAGGCAATATGTTGCACTACATCGCTACACCACAGTCAACGGTATAACTTTGCGAAATAACATTTCCGTTTTGCGCACTGAAATAGAGCAATAATCTGTAGGGCGTTGACTTCATACTTTACTATATTATTATTGAGAGAAAATTCTACTGTACGAGACAAAAATATTATCATAAACTCACCTAATAAAGTGTTCATTAGCAAAGTAGAAAGTAAATAAATTACGATTCCTACGCAAATTTTGAAACTGTTCTCTTACTCAAAATTAGGATGTTTGATTGGTCGAGGACTGCTCGGTCTCGGTCAATCAAACAGCATGATTCTTGTCCTGCTCATGAATGTTAGTGGTCAGTGAGATGTAGCGGTCATTATTCCAGCATATGCATCATCATAGGCATCAACAAACTTAGATCTCCTGATACATAAGTTGGTCAAATCTTTACCAACGTTCATCAATAGCTTCCTCACATTGATGGCTATCCACTCTGTGTTAGTTGGGTGACCTGGTGCTCACCTTGATGACCTTGACAACTTTGTACATATGTCGGAATGTTTCCTATCTCCTGATAGGATCGTCCAATTTTTCGCAAACTTCGTCAATAGCTTCGTCATATTGGTGGCCAACCAGCCAGTGTCATTCAGGTGACCTTGACCTTCGTGGGTGAGTACACACCTTGTGGAGAGTGTGCATCCTGATCTGTTGACCTTGTCTTGTAATTTTTAGCTGACTAAAATGCTATAAGATACTTTAATAACCATCGTCTCCTTTCACAATTCTTCATAACATTTTCATTTCCGTTCTTTTCACTTGTTTGGTGTTTAGACTATTGTGTCTGCCAGTGTGTAGAAGAAATGTAAATAGGAATGATTATAAGATGTGATATTTTGCCATTTTAGTGACCTTTGACATCAATGGTAACACTATTCTTGCTCTGTAGGATTTTCACCGGAGATCCTTGATCTGACTAATGAATGACCGTCTCTTGTCACTAGATACTGTATTATTTGCCGACGGCTGACTTTTGGGGCCATTGCCAATCATTGTACACCCAGATCAGTATAATACAGTGTTCAATGCGCTAACCGCACATTTATTAATATTAGTATCTAGTGTAATTTCCATTCCATGTATTGATTATTAGAATAGAATACCAGACTAGTGTCTTTTAATATCAATTTTATAAGGCTTCATTTGGAAACTAGGAATTCCTATGCGTTTCCTAATCTTGCCTTATAAAATTTATATAAAAAACAAGTCTGGTATTCGCTATATCCAATTACTTGGGCTTGCAATTGGCTCGGAAACGGTAGGAATTTCTTGGCGAGCCTCCGAATTCATACACTCAATTTATACTCAGATCTTCTTTACATTGTTTTCCGAGACACCCCGTCTGGCTGATTATATTGTCTATTTCACACTGGTCATAAACTGTTTACCAGCAGAATCTCCTCTTGGATCAGGGCCGTTTCATTAAACTTCGTACAACTAAAATATTCTTAAGTGCAAATTTAGGATCGTCTGGCAATTTCAATTGATGGATTTACATTTATTGAGCATAGGCTGCATTTGCAAAATGCAGCCTATGCTCAATAAATATAAATTTCAATAATTGTTTACAAGAAAACATTGTTAATGTGAAATTTACAGACTATCATAATTTGGCACTTACGAACATTTTAGTAGTACAAAGTTTAGTGAAACGACCCCCAGACATGGCTCGGAAACACTAGGGATTCCTTTGCGATCATTGGAATAGCCTTGCCTGATGTAAAAAATAATGTCAAAAGTGTTACTGCTGATCTTCTTTGCATTGTTCCCCAAACATCTAGTCTGGCTGCTTATATTGTCTGTTCCACACTGGTGATAACCTGTTTACCAGCAGAATCTCCTCTGTGATCAGGACATCTTGCCCTGATAGTTTGTATGTCTGGTGACAGATATAGTGACAGTAAATTTTTAATGACACTGGAATGTACATGAATCCCCTATAAAACTAGTTGACCCCAGATCACTCGCCTGATACCCATTAACTGATGGGTTGGGTATTGATAAAATCCTACTCTTGTACAGTCTCCTTTTCATTCCAAAAATTACATGTAAATATGGTGAAAATAATTTTCATTGAAAATACAAAAATGCAATGCAAATTTTATCAAAAATGTATGCAAAAATTGTTAATTTTTGCATACATTTTTGATAAAATTTGCATTGCATTTTTGCATTTTCAGTGGAAACTGAATATTGTCATCTGCTTTTTTTCATTAAAAAACTAAACGGCAACAATTTCAGCGTTATAATGGTTAAATGTTATATAAATAATAGTAAATAATAGTGTACATATTTTTGGCATGACTAATGGAATGCAATGTGTTTATCACATCTGGGTCAGCTAGGACAGGCACCTGGGGCCCTAGATAACCGCGCCCTAGTCCCTTCAACCAAGACCAGTAAGGTAATCCCTCCTAATACCTGATTCAAGTCGCATAACCCTATTTGTCGCATACCACTAGAAAACATCCACAACGGTTTCATTGTCTTAAAATGTGACTGTGACTGGAGACTGTGACTGGATAAATGAGAAATGGAAAATATAGCTCCTGATCTAATAGCACACTCCTGTAGCCTGATAATGATCTACATTGCTTGTTAGTAGTGTATCGGGTGTTGTATTGATGGAATGCCGAACTGTCTAGATCCTGATCAGCCTGTGCGGATGTCTGGATCTACACTGGCTGCAAAACCTATAAGCCCAATTTCTCCCGTCACAGCCAAAATGCAGAAATAATTCAGACTTAATTGTCCAATTATGTAAGTTTAGAATGGATATCTTGATTATTTATTTGTCGGTTATGATTTTCATGCCTGAATACTGGAATTTTTGTGATTCTGAAAGTCAATTTTCTTATACGGATATATAAGTTGCCATCCAAATATTGCCTACAGACATTAGTTACCAATTCAAATTATCATTCTGGCGATTGAATTTTCAAGCCTTGCTCTGTCCCATGTATATTCCATAAAAGTGCTTTTAATTTTGTCGACCAAAGCAGGGCTGGTGTACTATTGACGGTGCTTTTTCATTGTCGTCCGCATCGAGACTTAACATCGGCGTAAATTTCTTATAACTTCTGTTTCCTTTCACAGACCCATCTTGATATCACCGCTGCCATTTCAGATTTTTTTGTTTATTGAAATGTGTTAAATAAATATGGTTTTGTTTGAAATAAGTAGTTAAATAAACAAAATGATATACAATAGCAGTTTAATTTTATTGCAGATGCCGATGAAAACCTGCAAATTGATTTTTTTTGTTCTGTCCTCGGCTTGATAACACATGCCAGGTGTACACGTCACTACTAGCAGTAACAATGAAATGTTGGAATATGGATAGAAAATTGAGAATATTCCCATAGAAATCCCATGAAAATATGATTCAATTATCAGACCAGAATGTGTTGGTTTCACAATATTGCTGCAACATGATCAGTGCATAAACAATTTTCGCTAATAATTTAGCTGAGATTTGTAAAACTCCACTAATTTTCTTTGCAAACAGTATAGGCCCAGACCAGCCTGCGCAGCCGCGCAGTCTGGTCTGGGTCTATACTGTGTGATATTTAGTTGATTATGCATAAAGCAGATATTGTGGATTATGACCATATTATTTATGAATGCCCACTGTTCACAATTCAGTAATTTAACTATCGGGGTTCATCCTTACCAGAGACCTGGTTTGGACCTCACGTACGTCTTTGACATTTTGTATGTGACAGTTGAATCTGGTTATACCCCCTTATGTGAGTATTACGATTATTTGTTATCCTATTACTTTTAGGGGAAGGGGTCAAGTTATTTTTGTGTGGTGTGGACCTGGCACCAGGTCGGGTTATTCTAATTTCAGGGCTGAATATATATATTTTTTTTTATGTAAATATTCCGTTCTGATTTCGGGGAATTTCCCCCCAATGCAGCAGGTTAAATACGGGATCGAACCCGTTTGCCCGGCCTTAAAGACCGTAGCTATTGATAGGCCGTTATTCACCAATAAATCGAATCAATCTTGATCAGTAGCCTATTTCATCAACATTGCAAAGTATACTTTACTAGCAAAGTATACTTTGAGGGAGTAATCATTTATTTTTCCTGAAATGCATTATTTCATATAGAACTAACAAATGCATATATTTCATGATTAAAAGTATGCAGAATTATTGTACTGAATTGGCTGTGATAATGTAATAAATTCAGTATAATAAAAATTAATAAATTTATCATAAAATTGAAAATTTCTCCCTCAAAGTATATTTTGCTACTAAAGTATACTTTGCCATGTTGATGAAATCGGCTACTGGGTATACACCGGTTAGAAATGAGATAAGCCCAGTTATGTCTGACCATAGTCTTGTTACTTACATGCAACTGGACAAGGCGGGAATTGTACCTTTTTTGACTGCTGTTTCCTCATAACCATTGGAGACAATTATCATGTGTTAAACCATATTTTTAAGAAGAAATGAAAATAAAAAAATAGAGCACAGTCGATGGTGCTCCATCTCAATTACCCACTTTTCCCAAATGCTAAGCCGAAAAGGGGGAGATAACCCATGAGTGGTTGTCGAATCAAAAATTGAAATTCACTTTGCGCATCTACACACCATAAGGACGGCACACACCAAGTTTCAAGTCCCAACCAAATTTTGTGATGTTGAAGGTGTACACACAGGTACACGTTCTGTTGAAGTTGTGTTAAATGTGTACCCAAATGTTGAATGTTGATTGTCCTGGACCGAACGAAGGTGTACCCCGAGGACAATTTCTCAGTCAGTGAAGTTTTACCTTCGGATTTAATTGTTTTTTGGATAAAAAATAATCACCGTTATTGAAGTGTGTACCTACCGGTGCTGGTAGGACAATATGTTGTAATTGAGGTGGTACCTACCATCGCAGGGCTTAAAAATTCACTCGCCCCGCTCGCCATGGCGAGTCAATTTTCGTGTTGGCGAGAGGATTTTCTTGTCACTGGCCCGATTTGGCGAGTTACAAATCGGAAAAGGCCATTCTGTATTTTCCGAAAATTTACAGAACTGGCAAAATTCGCATCTTGAGTTCCATTCTTTTATTGGTTTTCCTAACGCTTTCCGCGATCTCAAAACTTGAAATGATGTTTTTAATGTTTACATTAGAAACCGGGATATTTATCAATTACAGCATCCCCGTACTCGACAATTGGACGTCCAGACAGTTGCTATGCGCTCGGCGGATAGTTTTTACTCACTCCTAAAACAGACCACGGTCTCGTTCTGCCGACAGTGCCTCGTGTGTTTTAGTAAGGGCATTATCACCAGATGCAATTTGTACAGGGCGTGTCGCTGGAAGTGTACTGCATTAACTACACACTTTTTACAATGGTCAGCGTACACTTGCGCTAATAATAATCATGTCATGTTGGTGAATGTGTACATACAGATGCACACTTCCATGCTAGTGGAATTACCGTACACATTTGTGTGAAGTTGTGGTGAATGTGTATATATATGGTCAATGGTAAACGTCGTGCCAGAATTGAATGTGTACCTCAGGACAATTTAACGATAATGGAATTGTGTACCTGCGGACTTAGTCGTTTTTATGGATAAAAAACGATTTCCGGAGTCTGTAGGACACTATGTTGTAATTGAAATGTGTACCTACGGAGTCGGTAGGACACTATGTTGTAATTGAAAGTGTACCTACGGAGTCGGTAGGACAATATGTTGTAATTGAATGTGTACCTACTAAGAAAACGTCCCAACAAAGTTGTGGAATGTGTACGCGGACTTGGAAAAAGTTTGCAACCAAGCCTGATGCTACAAAAATGGTGAAATGTGTACGCGGACTTAGAAAATTTGTGCAGCCAACCCCGATAATACCAATATGCTCACTCACCGAGTCATTGATAACGGTGTTAACAAGCAGCCGCAAGGCTCAATTCGCACGGATACAAGTAATTACCACGCGGTAAAAAAAACGTCCCAAAAAAAGTGGTGTACGCGGACTTAGAAAAAGTTTGCAACCAAGCCCGATGCTACAAATATGATGCTACAAATATGCGTTGCCCGTTACGGTAAAAAAAACGTCCCAAAAAAAGTTGTGAAATGTGTACGCGGACTTGGAAAAAAGTTTGCAACCAAGCCCGATGCTACAAATATGCGTTGCCCGTTACGGCACTGAATCATTGATAATGGTGTTAACATGCAGCCGTGAGCGGCAGGCTCAATTCGCACGGATACAAGTAATTACCGCGCGGTAAAAAAACGTCCCAAAAAAAAGTTGTGAAATGTGTACGCGGACTTGGAAAACCTTACTGTTTTCAGGTGTGAGTGAGCTGAGAAGAGAAGTACATGCGGAGATTGCACAGTCAGGACGGGTGACATCGGACGGAACACGAGACTATTTAAGGTCGGTATACAGCATGCGCGGGGCATGCATGTATACCTTGTCTAATGTTCTGTTTGTCTCTTTTTTAGTGAATAGTGAAATTTAACATTTAACATTTAATAACATTTAACATCACATCATCCATCACATCACATCCACATCACATCACATCATCATGAGTCCGAGCCAGAGCCAGGCGAAGGGTGTCGTTGTGGCGGGAGACGGCGACGACGTGTGGGCCAGTATGGCAGCGGCGACGAAACGCCGGAACAATAGTAAGTAAAGAAATTACTTAATTCGTTCCTTTGCAAGTACGTAACGGTGCAAGGTAAGAACAGCGATAAGAGGTGTCGTCGTCAGTCTATTTAACGTGTATGTCGTGAATGTGTATGTCATGCAATTTACAAAATGGTTCTTCTTTGCTCTTCAGAAGACAAGAAGACCAGGCGCGCGGAGGCGTCCGCCGCCGAGGAAGAAGGCCAAGAAAGCCAGAAAGCCAGTAAGTTGATTCTTCTCTCATTGTTACTTACTGGTGCGCAGAGAACGTAGAAAGGTAATACATATATGGTATGCACGTCTAGGTGTCCATCTGCAGCATAGCCGCGATGCAAGGCAAATGGTTATTACCGAGAAACGTCCTTAAAAAGTGGTGAATGTGTACTCGGAGTTGTCACTGGTACTGGTACTGGTGCGCAGAGAACGTATAAAGGTAACTGGTGCGCAGAGAACGTATAAAGGTAAGACATATGGTATGCACGTCTAGGTGTCCTTCTGTTTAATGTGTACTCAGACTTTACAGTTGATGCTCAGGCAGAGATAGCGGCGGCCGAGGAGGTGGCAGCGGCGGCTGAGGCGACAGCAGTCGCTGATGCCAAGGCCGCCCACAAGAGGGCACGAAAAGAGCGAAAACGTGGTAAGTTGATTCATTATTTCAACAAGCTTCTTCTCTTCTTATCGCTGGTGCGCAGAGATCGTATAAAGGTAAGACATATGCTATGCATGTCTATGTGTCCTTCAAGGTAAGCTGCACTATAGCCGCGATGCAGGGCAAAATGTTATTACCGAGACTTGTCTGCAAAATGTTATTACCGAAAAACGTCCCAAAAAAGTTATGAATGTGTACTCCGACTTGTCCGTGTGCAGTGTTACAACTTTGTGTGTCGTCTATTTACAGCCGCAGAAGAACACGCCACACAGGAGGCCCGGGAGGCCGAGGAGGCAGCCCGTGAGGCGGCGCCTACACCTACTTCTCCACTCACGGAGAATAAGCGGCCAAGAGCGGAAGGCGGCGACGATGCTGCCGTTGAAGTGTAAGTAAATTAACTAACTTACAACTCATCTGTCGGTACAGTTACAGGGAGGATATAAGTAGTGCACGTATTGTTGTCTAAGCCATAAGTAGTGCCCGTACTATAAGTAGTGCCCGTATTGTTGTCTAAGCCCTTGTTGTCTTGCTATTATTTGTTCACTTGTGTGATTTCAGGGTTAGGGTTACTTAGTGTAGCGGCATCCCCCCCCCCCCACCCCCCCCACCAACCCCCCCGCTCCCCCCCCCCCCCCCCCCCCCCCCCGCCCTCAACTGTCGAGGCCGACGACGTGGTCGACATCCCTCCGGCTGCTGCCGCTCCCTCACCAGGGGAGCGGAAATGCCGTCGCCGGCAGCGGAGGAAGCTACGTCGGGAGAGACGGAGAAAGAACCGTAAGTGGTCCATATATCTCACTTATCAATTGTATGCAAATGGGACCGGTAAAAGGTATGTACGGCACGATGAGTCTCCATGTAGAGGTGTCATTCACGGTAAGTGATATACCGAAAGTGTTGAAACATACGGTAAGACATATGCTATGCATGCACTATAGCCGCAAAAGGTTATTGAATGTGTACTCGGACTACCGAGAAACGTCCCAACAAAATTGGTGAATGTGTACTTGGACTTTGTAGTTCGTCCATAAAAAGTGTACTGTTGAAGGTGGTGTAAATTGAATCGTGCTCCTTGTAGAACGAGCGGAGGCGCAGGCGCAGGCGCAGGCGGAGTTGGAGCCGGAGCGGGAGCAGCAACCCGAGCCGGAGCCGGTGCCGGAGCCGGTCCCAACTTCGCCGTCCGACAGTCCGTCGGCGCGAAAGAGGAGGCGGTGTCAGGCCAGAAAGGAGAGAAAGGGTGAGTATTTCACACAGTTTCGCTTGACAAATAAATGACGCGCAGAATTGGCTTAACACACTTTCTGTCTTGCAAACGTACAAACTTAACAAATTGTCTGTCTTTGCAGACTCATCATGCGACAACCTCCTTGGTGGCGATGCGGCAGTCGACCGCCGTCGCCTCCGCCGCGAGGCGAAGGACGATGCCCGCAGACAGCGGAAGGCTGCCAAATCGGCCGCCGAGGCTCACCTAGATGAGAGAAACGAAGAAGCCAGCGGCTGGTGGGAGGAGCTCCGCCTGCAGAAGGAGAGTCGCGTGCAGACGGAGAGGGAAGCGGCGCGTGTCCTCGCACTCCAGCTGGAGTGCGACAGACCTCCGTTGGAGTGCCCCCGTACATACGCGGGGGCTGTCCTCGCGCGTAAGTAATCGTATTACCTACTTTGGCAGATTTATTGTAGCCCAATAGTCGAGTCGGTAAGTACGAGACCGTATGGACATAATAAGAACAGAAGGTAAGCTGGCGCCAATACACTATGTTATGTACATTACGTATATACACTATGTTACTATGCCTGTATATTTCTCGTCGTTAATTGAAGGGTGTACCTCCTGCGGACATAGTCGTTTTGGATACAAAGCTGTGTTTGTTTGCTGTTGCAGGCCCTTCACCTGCGATCGCCCCTCCGCGGAAATCGCCTCCCCGGGGATCACCCGTTCCGCGGCGATCGCCTCCCCGGGGATCGCCCGTTCCGCGGACGCCTCCACGGGGATCGCCTCCTCCCACCAGCGTACCTCGGCGGCCGACAACCCCGAACACCGGCAGGTCCTCGCCAAGTGAATATGACTGTCCTCAGTATGTGTATTTGTATTGTGTTGCACGTTGCAAAATATTATTACCGAGAAAATGTCCCCAAGGAAGTGGTGAATGTGTACTCGGACTTGTCTGCACAAGGTTATTACCGGAAAACGTCCCCCAAAAAAAAGTGGTGAATGTGTACTCGGACTTGTCTGCAAAATGTTATTACCGTAAAACGTCCCCCCAAAAAAGTGGTGAATGTGCACTCGGACTCAAAATGTTATTACCCGTCTATGTCTCCGTTTCAGTCACAGACTGGACAGACGCCACATCGCCGGGGAGTGTCCGACCGACTGCTCCAGCCTCGGCGATGAAGAGGACCTGCCGAAACCTTTTCGTGAAGGGACATTGTAAGTATAGTCGGTAGGGGTTCCTCTGTCCGTCGTCGGCCCGTGCAGTCGGCCCGTGGCAGTGAACATGTGAACATTGCTTTTGGTCTGTTTCAGCACTTGTGGAACGCAGTCTCAGCAGGTAAGTGCGCCTGCCACGTAGCTACGTATTAACCCTTAAATCCGCCGTCGCACTGAATATTGTTTTTTGTTCGGTTTCAGCACTTGTGGAACGCCGTCTCAGCAGGTAGGTGCGCCTGCACGTAGCATTAACCCTTAACCAGTAGTACACTAGCTATACTGTGTTGTGTGGTGTATGTGTTACCAATATAACCATTGCATGTTGCACGATGTAATCCTTGCTTGCTTCCTATACCCAACGCTTCCTATACCCAACCCTAACCTGTGTGGTGGTGGTGGTGGCGGCGGCGGCGGCGGCGGCGGCGGTGGTGGGAGTTTGTCCGCTTTGCAGCCGCCGAAGCAGCCTGGAAGGGCAAGGGTACGGGGGAAAGCGGTTGCCGCCGTCATCGCCGTCGCCTCCGATGAAGAAGCGGGGGGTTGGCTTAGTGAGCAAGGGCGCACTAGAGGCGTCTATCTTGTCGTCGGTAGGTCCGTTCAAGGGAACAGGTGGTACCGGTGCGCAGACGTCTGTTGCTCGCGGTTCGGTGCAGTCTTCGACTCACCAACCGAAGCAACTGGCCCATACGGTCCGAGCCAGCTGTCCTGCGAACGGTTCCGCCGCAGGCTCGATGGACGCGCTGCATGTGAGTGTCTCGCCGTCTCATGTGCCCTCAGTGCCTCCAGTGGATACTGAGACACTGAGCCCCATCGCAGTGCCCAGCATGGTACGGGGTTGCGGCGATGAGGGGTGAGTTTTGCGGGGCGACACCTCTGAGTACCGGGGGCTAAGTCCCGTATTATTCTCAGGTACACGGATGGGGAGTTCCATTGGTACGAGTGGCCAGAGTTCGCAGGCCCCATGCTCCGGTGTCCACGATCCTGAGGATCATCGCCCGTCTAGTTCGGCCGTTAAAAATAAGTCCATTATGGCCGAACAGATGGAGATGATCAAGAGATCAATGCGGGAGAGTGCCTCTGCGGGTGTGGGGCATGCCTACTCCAGCATGAGTGAGGAGTCTCAAGCCGACGCGTCTCATTTAGACCCGGATTATGTTCCCTCGGAGGGCGGGTCTGAAAATCCACTGAAACGCCACTAATATGGACTGCAACCGATTTGGGTCCTTATGGTGCGCGTAAACCACTGATTGCGCCTACGTCAGACTCGGACTCGGGTGTGAATGATGCTGTCGTGACTCCTGTGCGCAAGCGTGTGCGTGTGACCGCTGCACGGAAATAAAACAAACGAACGTACAAATATCACGAGTGTCCCGTACCAAGTTGTTCTGTTTCCGTTCAGCGGGTGCGACGTCATCTCCTGGGCTACACGCATAAGATGACTGCAGAGGTGGCTGTGCGTACGATCAAGGCTGCCTTAGGCAAGCGCCGTAACCCGCGTAGTACATTGCCATTCACGTTCGCGGACGGGACGCAATGTAAGACCCGGACTACGCGTCTCGATCAGCACATGTTAGGCAAGCATGATGCCAATTACAAGGACGCTGCTGTCCGGACTGATTGGTATCGTCGGGCTAACGCCATGAATTGTGCGGCGCTGGATGCGAGTGTTAATAGTGAGCATGAGCCAGAAGGTGGGAATGATACGGTAGACCGCACTACCCAAGTAGTTGCCGAGTACTGGCAGTGGCTTTCGGGTCGTGCCAGCGGCGCTAAGGCATCAGAAGGCACCGTAGCGCTACATAGAGCGGCTTTAGATAAGATTCTCCCGGTAGTGACCGCTGACACGATCCGGCAGTTCCCTGTCAGGTTGACTGCCAAGGGCGACGGCATCATCGATCGCCTACTATCAGGTCAATTGCGGGGAAAGTCTGTGCAGACTTATCTGGCTGCCGTCAAAAAGTTCTTTTCCTTTTTGTCGACGTCCGAGGCGTGGCGTGACCTGATCGGTATCACCCATGAGTACGTCGTGCAGGCCATGGATGCTACCGGTCAGGGCATTCGGTCACTGCTGCACGACATCAATAGAGAACTAGTTGCCGACGGAGCCCGAGCAGGACGGGAGCAAGTTCCCGTCTTGTCAGCCCATCACGTCCATGGGTTTCTGTCTTCGGAGACATTCGCTGGTGCCGTAGCCCTTGCAAAGCGTGCAGACAATTCCAAATTGTCCACTAAGGAACTCTGCGAAGTACGGAACACGCTCTATTTGTCCATTATGTTGGAATCAATCAGTCGGGCGGGTGACCCCAACTGCATTACAAACGGGCAGGCGATCGACCTAGTGTGTCGTATTGAGGCTTCACCCGCGCAGCCTCATACCGTAGTCGTTGACGGAGGGAAGGTAGCGAAGTTTGGTGCTAAAACCACCATTACATTGACTACTTCGGTGTCATCCCTCTTTTGCGACTACAGCAGGTGGGTTCGCCGTCAGTTCGTAACTGCCGGTTCGGATGACGTGTCCGCCTTTTTCATTCCAGTCTTTGGCACGGTAGGCGATACGCTTAGCTCATCCGTTGTCACAAAGGTGTATCGTCGCCCGTGGGAGAGATACGGCCGTGAGCTCGGTGCTTCGGTTGTGCTGCCGTCTTATAGTGAAATAACGGCAGAGGCCGAGGAGGCGGCAGCGGCGGCTGATGCGGTGGCTGAGGCGTCAGCAGTCGCTGATGCCAAGGCCGCCCGCAAGAGGGCTCGTGAAGAGCGAAAACGTGGTAAGTTGATTCATTATTTCAACAAGCTTCTTCTCTTCTTATCGCTGGTGCGCAGAGATCGTATAAAGGTAAGACATATGCTATGCATGTCTATGTGTCCTTCAAGGTAAGCTGCACTATAGCCGCGATGCAGGGCAAAATGTTATTACCGAGACTTGTCTGCAAAATGTTATTACCGAAAAGCGTCCCAAAAAAGTTATGAATGTGTACTCCGACTTGTCCGTGTGCAGTGTTACAACTTTGTGTGTCGTCTATTTACAGCCGCAGAAGAGCACGCCGCCCGGGAGGCCGAGGAGGCAGCCCGTGAGGCGGCGCCTACGCCTACTTCTCCAATCACGGAGAAGAAGCGGCGCCGCCTTGAACGGAAGGCGGCCAAGATGTTGCCGTTAGAGTGTAAGTAAATTAACTAACTTACAACTCATCTGTCGATTGTTGTCTAAGCCATAAGTAGTGCCCGTATTGTTGTCTAAGCCCTATAAGTAGTGCCCGTATTGTTGTGTCTAAGCCCTTGTTGTCTTGCTATTATTTGATCACTTGTGTGATTTCAGGTTTATGGTTACTTAGTGCAAGTGCCACCCGCCCCCCAAGCCCAACTGACCATGTGGAGGCCGACGACGACGACGACGACGTGGCCATCCCTCCTGCTGCTGCCGCTCCCTCACCAGGGGAGCGGAAATGCCGTCGGCGGCAGCGGAGGGAGCTACGTCGCTTGAGACGTAGAAATAACCGTAAGTTGTCCATATATCTCACTTATCAATGGTATGCAAATGGGACCGGTAAAAGGTATGTACGGCACGATGAGTCTCCATGTAGAGGTGTCATTCACGGTAAGTGATATACCCAAAGTGTTGAAACGTGCACTATAGCCGCAAAAGGTTATTGAATGTGTACTCGGACTACCGAGAAACGTCCCAAAAAAAATTGGTGTATGTGTACTCGGACTTTGTAGTTCGTCCATAAAAAGTGTACTGTTGAAGGTGGTGTAAATTGAATCGTGCTCCTTGTAGAACGAGCGCAGGCGGAGTTGGAGCCGGAGCCGGAGCGGGAGCGGCAACCCGAGCCGGTGCCGGAGCCGGTAGCAACCCCGTCGCCGTCAGACAGTCCGTCTGCGCGGAAGAGGAGGCGGCGCCAAGCCAGAGACGGAAAGGGTGAGTATTTCACACAGTTTCGCTTGACAAATAAATGACGCGCAGAATTGGCTTAACACACTTTCTGTCTTGCAAACGTACAAACTTAACAAATTGTCTGTCTTTGCAGACTCATCATGCGACATGAAGAACCTCCTTGGCGGCGATGCGGCAGTCGACCGCCGTCTGTCGGTGTCGCCTCTCCGCCGCGAGGCGAAGGACGATGCCCGCAGACAGCGGAAGGCTGCCAAATCGGCCGCCAAGCGGACGGCCGCCTAGGCTCTCATTGAAGAGAAGATGGCAGAAGCCAGCCGCTGGTGGGAGGAGATCCGCCTGCAGAAGGAGAGTGAGCTGCAGACGGAGGGAAGCGGCGCGTGTCCTCGCACTCCAGCTGGAGTGCGACAGACCTCCGTTGGAGTGCCCCCGTACCTACGCGGGGGCTGTCCTCGCGCGTAAGTAATCGTATTACCTACTTTGGCAGATTTATTGTAGCCCAATAGTCGAGTCGGTAAGTACGAGACCGTATGGACATAATAAGAACAGAAGGTAAGCTGGCGCCAATACACTATCTTATGTACATTACGTATATACACTATGTTACTATGCCTGTATATTTCTCGTCGTTAATTGAAGGGTGTACCTCCTGCGGACACAAAGCTGTGTTTGTTTGCTGTTGCAGGCCCTTCACCTGCGATCGCCCCTCCGCGGAAATCGCGTTCCGCGGCGATCGCCTCCACGGGGATCGCCCGTTCCGCGGCGATCAACCCCGAACCCCGAACACCGGCAGGTCCTCGCAAAGTGAGTATGACTGTCCTCAGTATGTGTATGTGTATTTGTATTGTGTTGCACCCTTGCTAAATGTTATTACCGAGAAAATGTCCCCAAGGAAGTGGTGAATGTGTACTTGGACTTGTCTGCACAAGGTTATTACCAGAAAACGTCCCCCCAAAAAAGTGGTGAATGTGCACTTGGACTTGTCTGCAAAATGTTATTACCGAGACAATGTCCCCAAGGAAGTGGTGAATGTGCACTCGGACTTGTCTGCAAAATGTTATTACCGAGACAATGTCCCCAAGGAAGTGGTGAATGTGTACTCGGACTTGTCTGCAAAATGTTATTACCCGTCTATGTCTCCGTTTCAGTCACAGACTGGACAGACTACACATCGCCGGGGAGTGTCCGACCGCCTGCTCCAGCCTCGGCGATGAAGAGGACCTGCCGAAACCTTTTCGCGAAGGGACATTGTAAGTATAGTCGGTAGGGGTTCCTCTGTCCGTCGTCGGCCAGTGGCAGTGAACATGTGAACATTGCTTTTGGTCTGTTTCAGCACTTGTGGAACGCCGTCTCAGCAGGTAGGTGCGCCTGCCACGTAGCTACGTATTGACCCTTAAATATTGTTTTTTGTTCGGTTTCAGCACTTGTGGAACGCCGTCTCAGCAGGTAGGTGCGCCTGCACGTAGCATTAACCCTTAACCAGTAGGTGCGCCTGCACGTAGCATTAACCCTTAACCAGTAGTACACTAGCTAAACTGTGTTGTGTGGTGTATGTGTTAGCAATATAGCCATTGCTTGCTTCCTACATGTTGCAAGATGTAATCCTTGCTTGTTGCAAGATGTAATCCTTGCTTGCTTCCTACATGTTGCACGATGTAATCCTTGCTTGCTTCCTAACCCTGACCTGTGTGATGGTGGTGGTTGTGGTGGTGTATGTGTGAGTTTGTCCGCTTTGCAGCCGCCGAAGCAGCCTGGAAGGGGAAGGGCAAGGGTGGGAAGCCGTCATCGCCGCTGTCATCGCCGCCGTCATCGCCTCCGATGAAGAAGCGGGGGGTTGACTTTGTGAGCAAGGGTGCACTAGAGACGTCTATCTTGTCGTCGGTAGGTCCGTTCAAGGGAACAGGTGGTACCGGTGCGCAGACGTCTGTTGGTTCGGTGCAGTCTTCGACTCGCCAACCGAAGCAACTGGCCCATACGGGCCGAGCTAGCTGTCCTGCGAACGGTTCCGCCGCAGGCTCGATGGACGCGCGGCATGTGAGAGTCTCGCCGTCTCATGTGCCCTCAGTGCCTACAGTGGATACTGAGACACTGAGCCCCATCGAAGTGCCCAGCAAGGTACAGGGTTGCGGCGATGAGGGGGGAGTTTTGCGGGGCGACACCTCTGAGTACCGGGGGCTAAGTCCCGTATTATTCTCAGGTACACGGATGGGGAGTTCCATTGGTATGAGTGGCCAGAGTTCGAAGGCCCCACGCTCCGGTGTCCACGATCCTGAGGATCATCGCCCATCTAGTTCGGCCGTTAAAAATAAGTCTATTATGGCCGAACAGATGGAGATGATCGAGAGATCAATGCGGGAGAGTGCCTCTGCGGGTGTGGGGCATTCCTACTCCAGCATGAGTGAGGAGTCTGATGCCGACGCGTCTCATTTAGACCCGGATTATGTTCCCTCGGAGGGCGGGTCTGAAAAGCCGTTAGAGACTGAAACGCCACTAATATGGACTGCAACCGATTTGGGTCCTTATAATGCGCGTAAACCACTGATTGCGCCTACTTCAGACTCGGACTCGGGTGTGAATGATGCTGTCGTGACTCCTGTGCGCAAGCGTGTGCGTGTGACCGCTGAAGGGAAAGATAACAAACGAACGTACAAATATCACGAGTGTCCCGTACCAAGTTCTGTTTTCGTTCAGCGGGTGCGACGTCATCTCATGGGCAACACGCATAAGATGACTGAAGAGGTTGCTGTGCGTACGATGAAGGCTGCCTTAGGCAAGCGCCGTAACCCGCGTAGTACATTGCCGTGCCCGTTCACGTTCGCGGACAGGACGCAATGTAAGACCCGGACTACGCGTCTCGATCAGCACATGTTAGGCAAGCATGATGCCAATTACAAGGACGCTGCTGTCCGGACTGATTGGTATCGTCGGGCTAACGCCATGAATTGTGCGGCGATGGATGTGAGTGTCAGTAGTGAGCATGAGCCAGAAGGTGGGAATGGTACGGTTGACCGCACTACCCAAGTAGTTGCCGAGTACTGCCAGTGGCTTTCGGGTCGTGCCAGCGGCACTAAGGCATCAGAAGGCACCGTAGCGCTACATAGAGCGGCTTTAGACAAGATTCTCCCGGTAGTGACCGCTGACACGATCCGGCAGTTCCCTGTCAGGTTGACTGCCAAGGGCGACGGCATCATCGATCGCCTACTATCAGGTCAGTTGCGTGGCAAGTCTGTGCAGACTTATCTGGCTGCCGTCAAAAAGTTCTTTTCCTTTTTGTCGACGTCCGAGGCGTGGCGTGACCTGATCGGTATCACCCATGAGTACGTCGTGCAGGCCATGGATGCTACCGGTCAGGGCATTCGGTCACTGCTGCACGACATCAATAGAGAACTAGTTGCCGACGCAGCCCGAGCAGGACGGGAGCAAGTTCCCGTCTTGTCAGCCCATCACGTCCATGGGTTTCTGTCTTCGGAGACATTCGCTGGTGCCGTTGCCCTTGCCAAGCGTGCAGAAACTTCAAAATTGTCCACTAAGGAACTCTGCGAAGTACGGGACACGCTCTATTTGTCCATTATGTTGGAATCAATCAGTCGGGCGGGTGACCCCAACTGCATTACAAACGGGCAGGCGATCGACCTAGTGCGTCGTATTGAGGCTTCACCCGCGCAGCCTCGTACCGTAGTCGTTGACGGAGGGAAGGTAGCGAAGTTTGGTGCTAAAACCACCATTACATTGACTACTTCGGTGTCATCCCTCTTTTGCGACTACAGCAGGTGGGTTCGCCGTCAGTTCGTAACTGCCGGTTCGGATGACGCGTCCGCCTTTTTCATTCCTGTCTTTGGCACGGTAGGCGATACGCTTAGCTCATCCGTTGTCACAAAGGTGTATCGTCGCACGTGGGAAAGATACGGCCGTGAGCTCGGTGCTTCGGTTGTGCTGCCGTCTTTAACCGCGACTGGTAACCGACGGCTTAACGTGACATTGGAGCGGGAAAGTGATGCCAATCCCTCAAGTCGCGTGGATCTGGCGGCTGCCATGGGTCACTCAGTGGCCACTGCAGACCGGTACTACGACCGGTCAGTCTTGATCCACACGACTAGAGCGGAACGGGCGACCACGTCCGCTATTGTCCGTCGTGAGCTTGCCGCGGGGAAGCGGGGGGGGGGGGAGGAAAAAAACAGCCGCTTGGGTACTTGCCTCCACGAGCCGTACAAAGGATGGCTTTGACGACCAGGAACCGTTGTGCAGCGGTACTGACAGTGAGTTTGATGTCGATGTTGACGTTGACGAGGTCGATATCATCCCACCATCTGTATCGGGACCGGGCGCTTCCGGGTCGGCAGTCCGCTGGGACAAAGGAGGGCGGATCGTTGCTGTCGAGCCTCGGCCAGACCGCCCGATGACCCGCAAGGAGGGGAAGAGCGTTTTCTTCCGCAGCATTGCTGAAGATAACGCTGTTCTCCGCCGAGTGATTACTCGTGAGGCCTTGAACGAGTTTCGCCGCAGTGATCGCTACAAAAAGACGGTCGCTGCCGGTCGGACCGCTACCCTGGGGTTCAACGAACTCCGTGAGCTCCTGGTTAGCGCTCGCAACCGAGGCTATTCAGAGGCCGGTTTGCTGTTGGACGCCTACGTCAACAGTTCCCAGGAAGGGGTCCTAAGGAGTCGGGCCGTTACAATATGTAAGGAGGCCCTTCGGTTAATGCCTCCTATCATGGATCCCGATTCCCCAGGAAGCTCCTCCTGAGGACTGTATACGGAGGTGCCCGGCCGTCTTTTTGTGCCTGATCCGTACTGACGTAGATTTTAGGCCCTTTTGGCAATAATTAATTAGTACTATTGTACAATACATGCTTGTGCGGTCAAGGTTCGAAAGGTTCGAATGGCTTAATTGTATATATTATTTATTTATTTCACTATTTATTGAACTAAGTTTACTGTGATAAACAATTGTGATCTGTACATATTTATTTATTGAAGTAACTGTGATAGATGTATATATTATGTAAATACTTGTAAATATAATGATCTAAATGCACTTGTAAATATAATGCCTGAATATAATGCCTGATGTAAATATAATGTGTAAATATAATGCCTGATCTAATGCTATTTATTGAAGTAACTGTGATAGAAGATGTATATATTGTGCCTGATCTAATGCTATTTATTGAAGTAACTGTGATAGAAGATGTATATGTCTTGTAAATACTTGTAAATATAATGCCTGTCTTGTTGTTCGTAAATGCAAATACTATGCCTGTAATATTTGTTCAATTATGTTTGTAAATACTGTTCAATTGCTGTTCAATTGTATGCATGTATATTTTCTGAATAAATATGTTTTTCAAGTTTTTTACGAATATTTCTAGTTTTTTTCTAAGACCGCATTGCATTTTCCGTTAGCTAGTGTTTTCCAGTTTTTATATGTAAGTCCGATTTGCATTTTCCGAGTCCGATTGAAACTAAGTCCGAGTCCGATTGAAACAAACAAAATTACAATCCCCCGGGGTTGACTGGTAATCGCGCTAAAGGCGTGTGCGCCTGTCAACCTCGGGTTTTTTATTTGTTTTTTATTTCTAAGTCCGATTGAAACAAAATTACAATCCCCCGGGGTTGACTGGTAATCGCGCTAAAGGCGTGTGTGCCTGTCAACCTCAGGTTTTTTATTTGTTTTTTATTTCCGTGGCCGACCGACCAGTTATATTTCATAGTAAATATTTTCTAAGTCCGAGTACACATTTCAACACTTCTTTTGGGACGTTTTTATATCGCGCGGTAATTACTTGTATCAGTGCGAATTGAGCCTGCCAATTGAGCCTGCCGCTCGCGGCGGTATGTTACCACCGTTATCAATGACTCACTGAGTGATTGAGTGAGTGAGTGAGTGCAGTAGCGGGCAACGCATATTGGTCTTATCGGCTTTGGCTCCAAACTATTTCTAAGTCCGAGTACCCATTTCAACACTTCTTTTGGGACGTTTTTATACCGCGCGGTAATTACTTGTATCAGTGCCAATTGAGCCTGCCGCTCGCGGCGGTATGTTACCACCGTTATCAATGACTCACTGACTGAGTGAGTGAGTGAGTGCGTGCAGTAGCGGGCAACGCATATTGGTCTTATCGGCTTTGGCTCCAACCTATTTCAAAGTCCGAGTACACATTTCAACACTTCTTTTGGACACGTTTTTATATTTAACCGCGTTTTTTCGGTAATTACTTGTATCAGTGCCAATTGAGCCTGCCACTCGCGGCTGTATGTTACCACCGTTATCAATGACTCACTGAGTGAGTGAGTGAGTGCGTGCAGTAGCGGGCAACGCATATTGGTCTTATCGGCTTTGCTAAACTATTTCAAAGTCCGACCCATTTCAACTTCTTTGGGACGTTTTTATACCGCGAATTACTTGTATCATGCCAATTGACCTGCCGCCGCGGCTGTAGTTCCCCGATCAATGACCACTATGATAGTGAGTGCGTGAGTCCGATTGAAACAAACAAAATTACAATCCCCCTGGGTTGACTGGTAATCGCGCTAAAGGCGTGTGCGCCTGTCAACCTCGGGTTTTTTATTTGTTTTTTATTTCTAAGTCCGATTGAAACAAAATTACAATCCCCCGGGGTTGACTGGTAATCGCGCTAAAGGCGTGTGCTGCTAAAGGCGTGTGCGCCTGTCAACCTCAGGTTTTTTATTTGTTTTTTATTTTCGTGGCCGACCGACCAGTTATATTTCATAGTCCGAGTACACATTTCAACACTTCTTTTGGGACGTTTTTATACCGCGCGGTAATTACTTGTATCAGTGCCAATTGAGCCTGCCGCTCGCGGCTGTATGTTACCACCATTATCAATGACTCACTGAGTGATTGAGTGAGTGAGTAAGTGCGTGCAGTAGCGGGCAACGCATATTGGTCTTATCGGCTTTGGCTCCAAACTATTTCTAAGTCCGAGTACCCATTTCAACACTTCTTTGGGACGTTTTTATGAGTACCCATTTCAACATTTCTTTTGGGACGTTTTTATACCGCGCGGTAATTACTTGTGTCAGTGCGAATTGAGCCTGCCACCACCGTTATCAATGACTCACTGAGTGAGTGAGTGAGTGCGTGCAGTAGCGGGCAACGCATATTGGTTTTATCGGCTTTGGCTCCAAACTATTTCAAAGTCCGAGTACACATTTCAACACTTCTTATGGGACGTTTTTATACCGCGCGGTAATTACTTGTATCAGTGCGAATTGAGCCTGCCAATTGAGCCTGCCGCTCGCGGCTGTATGTTACCACCGTTATCAATGACTCAAAGTGAGTGAGTGAGTGAGTGAGTGAGTGCCGTAGCGGGTATTATCGGGTTTGTCTAAAGTCCGCGTACACATTCAGCAATGTTTTTGGAATTTTGTACACATTTTGGAACTTTTATTGGGACGCATTTACACATTCACCAGTTATTTTGTGACGTTTACCAAGTTATTTTGGGACGTTCACCATTTATTTTGGGACGTTCACCATTTACTTTGGGACGTTTTACTTTGTTGGTGACATTTCTATGCATTTCCCTATGTATTTCAATCTTCTATATTTCTATCAGTTCGAGACAGAATCGAAAGCGGATAGTTTCACCTAATAGTGTATGCATTGAAGTATGTACCATCCAAATTTAAACATTCTACGATGCATGGAAACTTGAAAAAATCAAAGTCAAACTAACCCTAATTTCTGATTTTGTTTTAATCCGATAAAGCTAACCCTAGGTACACATTTCGCGTTTATTTTCGATTTTCTAATGTACACAATGTTGCACTGTGAAATTTCATATGAAATGTCCTTCCACAAATGTGTACCAGTTTTAACATGGGGCTCTATGGGACT
The DNA here is from genome assembly GCA_029237695.1 of Conchocele bisecta. NCBI lineage: Eukaryota > Metazoa > Mollusca > Bivalvia > Lucinida > Thyasiridae > Conchocele > Conchocele bisecta. The sequence goes on along the minus strand of CM055274.1, from coordinate 17,449,479 downwards.
AAAAAAACATGGTGAAGTTTCACCTCCGAACGAGATAGGGTTAGAGTTTTCTCTCCGCCCCAACAAGTGCTAGCGGAAAGGTATTACGCATGGTACGTTTGAATAATCGCATGCTTTAAGTTGCGATTGATCTCCCTGTCGTGCTCGCACAGAAATAGTGACTTTGGCTACTTAACTTTTTTCGTAGACGTACACATTTCGCCCGGGCTTGGGAAATATCGTTGGTAAAACGACTTTCTAATAGGGCTATCGAGTTGCCATTAGGCATGATAAGAGAACATGGGCTTGTTTCAGATCCAGCAAAGAAATACTACTATATGTAGCATTTTATCATTTTTGTACAAGTTTGTCCACCGGCTGCATTGAGTCGAAACATTCTAAAAATTAAAAATAATTGCGCGAACCAGGGTCACAGCCAGAAAAGTCAAACATGAAACAAAGCAATACGTTACATCGATAGATGAACACATTATCTACAATTCCACCAAGTTTCATAGCTCTAGACCTTATACTTACATACATACAACATTTTAAAGTTGACATATAAAATTCACAATTGAAATAGGAGATCTCAACATGAACCCTAGTATGTTTGATATACCCTCTTCATAACTTTCTTCGTTTAAGTGATACAACGGATTCCAAGATATGTAATAGCAAGTAATCAACGCGAAACAAAGAATTAACCCACCAGGAACCCAATTACTCTTGGTACTAGCTCGCTAGAGTGGTTTGAGTTCGCTACTTCATGGAATGTGTACCGGAGAGTCTTGCAATCGTAAACACACTTCATTTCACTCCTATTGCTTCGCCATTTTAATACAAAACTCAGTGTAGCGCACATTCTCTACTTCATTTATTGAAACTAATATTACACGACTTTTTATACGCTTGGTCTTTGCACTTCCACAATGTGTATCTCTCATGTACACAGTTTGTGAAGGACATTAGAGGGAGCTTTAAGTTGCGATTGATCTCCCTGTCGTGCTCGCACAGAAATAGTGACTTTGGCCACTTAACTTTTTTCGGTAGACGTACACATTTCGCCCGGGCTTGGGAAATATCGTTGGTAAAACGACTTTCTAATAGGGCTATCGAGTTGCCATTGGGCATGATAAGAGAACATGTGCGTTGTTTCATGATCCAGCAAAGAAATACTACTATATGTAGCATTTTATCATTTTTGTACAAGTTTGTCCACCGGCTGCATTGAGTCGAAACATTCTAAAAATTCAAAATAATTGCGCGAACCAGGGTCACAGCCAGAAAAGTCAAATATGAAACAAAGCAATACATTACATCGATGGATGAACACATTATCTACAATTCCACCAAGTTTCATAGCTCTAGACCTTCTACTTACATACATACAACATTTTAACGTTGACATAAAATTCACAATTGAAATAGGCACACCTTCATCAAAATGTCCTTCAACAAAATGTACCTATTTTAACATAGTGGTCTATGGGACTAAGACGAATGTTGAATACCTCGGAGCGAACTAGGGTTAGGAAGTTGTACCGACCGTCTCCGTAGGACATGCATGTTGAAGGTGTACTTGTACTTCGACAAAATGTTGTCCGCAATTACAGTATTGTTCAAGATCATTAATTATACACCCCACACCCCCCCCCCACCGCAATGTGTTGCGGGGGGGGGGGGGGGGGGAGGGGGGGTGTATTGGAGTCAGATTGTGTATACACCACCCCCCCCCCCCCCCGCCCCCCCCCCCCCCCCACCCCTCCCGCAAGGAGTTGTGGTGGGGTATACTGGAGTCTGGTTGTCCGTCCATCCGTCCGAGCAACCAAGGGTGTAGAAGGGGCCATGGGGCGGAGCCTAACACAAAAGAATCCTTTGATTTATTCCGTGTGGCCCCTTATTCTATTCATTACAAGGTGCCATCTCTGATCTAGAACAATGGAAATGGGCCCTTCTTCACTATTGGTCATCCGTCCGTCTCCGTCCGTCCGTCACTAAACTTAACATCAGAGAAATAGTTATAATTTCTATTTCCTTCATCCTTAAAATCTTAATCTATGCTTCAATCTAAAATGCTTCTATTTCACACATCTTCCTGTAGGCTCTAAAATACCATGCTGTGCCAAATCCACGCCGTTTCTAACGTTGGTACCAGGTCGAGGTCAAATACTAGTCTCTTTAACAAAAACTGAACATCAAGAAATATTGTTATAACTTCTATTTCATCATCCAAAATGCTTAATATTTCACATCTTCATGTAAGCCCAAATGCCTTAATATTTCTTCATTTCCTTCACTAAAATGCTTAATATTTCCACACAGCATCTAATGGCTCTACACCATGCTGTACCAAATCCAAGGTCCGCTACCCACGGTGGTACCAAAGGTCGAGGTCAAATACTTGGTCTCTTTACAAAACTGAACATCAGAGAAATATTGTTATAACTTCTATTTCATTCATCTAAAATGCTTAATATTTCACACATGCGTTCATGTAAGGCTCTAGTTACCAAGGCCAGCAGTTCAAGGCCAGTATACAGCATGAGTGGGGCATGCATGTATACCGTGTCGTTCTGTTTGTCTCTTTACTGTAAACCATTGAACCATCATTCAACCTTTTGATAAACATTACATACCCATAAATGTGGGTGGCAGGTGGGAGCACGCGATGGGTAATTTAACGATCGGGGGTTCATCCTTACCGGAATCCCGACTGGAGACCTGGTTTGGCCCTCACATACGTCTTTGGCATTTTGTATGTGTATGTGACAGTTGAATCTGGTTATACCCCTTATGTGAGTATTACGATATTCGTAATCCTATTTTAGAGGAAGGGGCCAAGTGACTTGGTGTGGTATGGACCTGGCACCAGGTCGGGTTATTCTAATTTCAGGGCTGAATATATTTGTATGTATGTAAATATTCCGTTCTGATTTTGGGATTTTCCCCCCAATGCAGCAGGTTAAAATGGGATCGAACCCCTTTGCCCAGCCTTACATGACCTTAGCTGTTGATAGGCCGTTAAACACTAATAAACAAACAAATACATACTACATACCCAGGATGGACCAACAAGTCTTTCAAGAGGACCCGTGGAGATCCTTGGCCACTTTGGGCGTCACAAGGAGAAATAAAAGTGAGCATAGTATATATATTCACTTGTTCCTTTGCCAGTACATACCGGTGCAAGGTAAGAGTCAAATAGCAGCAATAAGAAGTGTCGTCGCCAATGACAGTCGGAGCAGGTAGTCTCTATACTGTGTAAGCCGTGCAATTTATGACCTGGTTTTTCTTGGCTCTTCAGAAGACCCGGAAAGCCGAGGCCCGGGAGCCCGTCGCCGTGGCGGAGGCCTCGTCCAGTATTCCTGCGACTTTTCCAAGTTTATATAAAGGCCTTCGTCCAGTATTCCCGCGACTTTTCCAAGTTTATACCCCGATATATTCCACAAAAAGGCCATTCATTCCTTATTATATAATTCCAGCATTTGAAATAAATTCATCAAGAAAATGTGTTTATTTTCCGTTTTCTTAAGAATTATTTTAACTGCGTCTCACGGTTACGGAAAGTAGTTTGGCATGGGAGTTTACTGGGATATAAATTTTGGACAGACTTGCTACTGGCAAATCAAATGTTAGGGAATTGTGTAAATATTTTTGTGCTGGAATTATTAACAAATAGCCGCGAGAGGGAGACTGTATTAGAAGGGGAACAAGTTATTACCGACAAACGTCCCAAAAAATTGTTGAAGGTGTACTTGGAACTTCGTGTGTTGTGTAATTTCATTCAGTCGAGGACCAGTCCTTCGCTGCCCCTGCTCTGTTGAGCAGGACCGTGAGGCGGCGCCTCCTTCACCACCTTCAGCTCTCGCGGTGAAGCAGAGCGGAAGAAGATAAAGAAGGCAGCGAGGGAGGCCGCCGGCTACAGAACAGGGAGGAGTGTCGCGACCATTAAGTTACCTCTTTATTACTCTATAACCGACATATCAATTGTAGCCAAGTAGGATCGGTAAAAGGTATGTACGATGATCCAAGAGAACACTGAAGTGAGTATCCACGTACAGGTGTCGTTAACGGTAAGCTGTACTACAGCCGCGAGCTGTAATGGCAGGGTAACAAGCTATTACCGAAAAATGTTGTATGTGTACTCTGAATTACGAAACCCCATAATGGACCTACAAGAGGACCGCCTCGCACTCCTTCTTACGGCCCCCTGAAGGACTGCCCCGTACATACGCTGGGGCTGTCCGATCACGTAAATCTCGTATTACTTTGACCGACTATTTTATTATAGCCCATCATCAGCCAGTGTGTCCATAAAAACAGAAGGTAAGCTTGGCAATAAACCATGTATCGGTTGTGTATCATCGCCTGTATATACCAAAGCTTGTGTTTGCTGTTGCAGTTCCCCTGGAGATCGCCTCCCAGTGCCTCGCCTCATCCCGAGGCGAGGATCCTACGAAGCAGGTCCTCGCCGTTTGTCGTTGTATTGTTGCACTTTGTTCCATTTGCATAGCATGATTGTGAAGCATGTTAATTACATGTATATGTCTGAAACTATTCTGTTTGAGCCACCTCGTCGGGCAGCAACAGCACTGTACGACGCCTGATGGGGACTACCGCCGAATGGATGAGGACCCGCAGGTCCTTATTCACAACAACAGCCAGTAAGTATAGTCGATCCCTGCCCGGACGGAGCAGTGGCTGATGATGATGCGAGTGATATTGCCGACCGCACGACCCAAATAGTTGATGATTACTGTTGGTGGCTGTTGGGTCATGCCAGCGGTGCTAAGCGATGCAGAAGATGGTTAGGTTACATTGTGCGGCTCTTGAGAAGCTGCTGTATTTAGTATCCGCTGCTACAATCCAGTAGCCTATTTCACAAACATTGCAAAGTGTACTTATCTAGCAAAGTATGCTTTGAGGGAGAAATTTTCAATTTTAGGATAAATGTATTAATTTTTTTTATACTGAATTTATTACATTATCACAGCCAATTTGGCTGTGATAATGTAATAAATTCAGTATAATAATTCTGCATACTTTTAATCATGAAATATATGCATTTGTTAGTTCCATATGAAATAATGCATTTCAGGAAAAATAAATGATTACTCCCTCAAAGTATACTTTGCTAGTAAAGTATACTTTGCAATGTTGATGAAATCGGCTACAGGAGTCCCCTTTCGGATTAACTGCCTGGGACGACTGCAACATCGACATCCACCTTTTATCTGGAAACTTGACTGAGTAGTCTTTGCAGACTTGCCTGTCTGCCGTCAAAAAGTTATTTTTGTGTTTGTTATTCTAATTTCAGGGCTGAATATGTTATATCTCGATGTAAATATTCCGTTCTGATTTTGGGATTTCCCCCCCAATGCAGCAGGTTAAAACGGGATCGAACCTGTTTGCCCGGCCTTACATGACCTTAGCTGTTGATAGGCCGTTAAACACCAATAAACAAACAAACAGCCACTGGTTGGGGCATTCGGTCACTGCTGCACGACATTAACTGAGAAAAGGTTGCCGAAGGAGCAAGCTCCGGTCTTGTCACATAGATGGGTTTCTATCTTCGAAGATGGTCGCTGATGCCGTTGCCCTTGCAAAGCGTGCTAAAACCTCCAAATTGTTTCTGCAGGAACTACGAAGTACGAGACACACTCTACATCTGCATTACATTGGAGTCGATTAGTCTGGCGGTGACCTGGTATCGTCACCCTTGGGAGAGATACGGCTGTGAGCTTGGTGCTTCGGTTGTGCAATGTCATACAGACAGGAATGTTCCGGTATGGGAGAGTATTGCATGTTCAGTACTGAAATTACAATACTTGTCCGTCATTGTTCATAAGTGCAAACTTATGATAGTCTGAAATTTTCACATTAACAATGTTTTCTTGTAAACGATTATTTGATTTACATTTATTAAGAAGAGTATGCTCAATAAATGTAAATCCATCAATTGTAATTTCCAGATGATCCTAAATTTGCACTTGCGAACATTTTAGTGGTACGAAGTTTAGTGAAACGGGGCCCCCAGACTACTTGGCCCCAGGTGTAAATCTAGATATTGACACTTGATGCCAACTTTTATGTAAAATATGATGCACACATTCACCAAAATATAATGCAGTCTTTCATGAACATGCATTATTTATAACCTGATTGCTATGAGACACGCGGGAGAACTGAACTTCCTTCAAGCATGTCGATGTAACCCCAGATCAGCCTGTAAGACATCTGAACAGTTTGATCAAGTCCCAGACAGATCGTCAAAATAACAGTTGTGATGGGTAATAAAAATTCAGTTTCATTGATTATAAAAGTTTCTGAACACGTTTTTCAAATAATAAAATCAGAATTGGTCTCCCTTTGTCACTTTTGCGATGGATCCTTAACTCTGCATGCTAGTGGTGAAAATATACAAACAAATAAGGAGTATATGTTTATTTCTCTCTAATTATGTCTTGAAATTTCATTAGACTCAATTCTAATGAAATTCCAAGACATATTTATGCTATTTACAGGGAGAAATAAAAGAAAATATACTGAATTGTTGTCTGCTACTTTTGAACTATTTATAGCCCACACATTTCCCAGCATGCAAAGAGTTAATGTCGGCATTTGCAACAATTTGAATATCCTAGCTTATCCATCCACATTCACACAATGGGAATAAGATTTATTCATGTTGCAGCACTGTGGCTACTTCTGTGAACGAATAGTGAACAGCGGAGGCCCTGATCTGACTGTATAGGCGTAACCCTTTCAACACTACAGACCTATTTAGCAGTGTTTGCAAACGGTGTAGATCTAGCTGAGCCGGCTCGTGACGAGCCGGCTCAGCTGGATCTACACTGTTTGCAAGTAATTTTCGTATTTTTGAGAACAAGAGCAACCCCTTTTCATAAATGGACTAGTCTGAAAATCATTTTCTGACCATTTGTTTGGTTGCCAAATTAACATATCAAAATCCATTCCAGTTGCTTAGGGGTGCAATGGTTAACTATCCTACTACAAGTTACAACATAGTTATGCAATCTGGGCCTGTGCTTATACACACATCTACTAGTAACTTCCCGAGTAAGTTTTACAAATCTGTACTCGATTTTAGGTATGATTGGCCTAGACTGAGCACAGCTCGGCTTTGACCAATCCAACTTCGTGATATCGAGCATGATAGTGCTAAGAAAGTCCTTTAACCAATTTCCCATTATTAGCTACAGTAGGCTAGTTAATAGGAAGCTGAACTGATTATAACCTGAATTGGTCTGTACCTTTGTCACCTTTGCGATGACACCTTAACTCTTTGCATGCTGGGAAACTTGTGGGCTATAAATAGTTCAAAAATAGCGGACAAAAAATCATCATATTTTCTTTTTTTTCTCCTTGTAAATATCATGAATATGTCTTGGAATTTCATTAGAATTGAGTCCTGAGGACTCGATTCTAATGAAATTCCAAGACATATTTACAGAGAGAAATAAACAATATACTTGTAATTTGTTTGGCGGATATTTTCACCGCTAGCATGCAAAGAGTTAAAATTACAGTATTTGCAATAGTTGTAAATCCTATCTTACCTGTCCACATTAACACCCAGGAAAATTAGATTTATTCATTTTGTGGCACTGTGGCTACTGCAGTAGCTGAATAGCGAACAGCGTAGGCCCTGATTGATCTGACTGTATATATATATAGCCTTAACCCTTTCAACACTACAGACGTATTTAGCAGTGTTTGCAAACATTGAGACAAGAATTTTGTTTTTTTATTGAAAAAATCGCATTATTTTGTTCGTTCATCGATAAAGGTATATGTTGTTACCACTCATTTGAACCGTCTCGTTGAGACGGTTCAAATGAGTGGTAACAACATATACTTTCGAAAAGATATTTCTCTCAAAAGGTTCATACTACTAAAAGCGTATCCCGTCTGTAATGGGTTAAATTAACATATCACAGCCCATTCCAGTTCTTTATGGTTGAAAGGGTTAACTGGTGCTATACTGGTTGGAACTTTTTTAAGATTTCTTTTGTCATTGAGGGACAATGTATTCTTCAGGGGATTATTTATTTATTAATTACACTTGTTATTGGCAGTGGCAAAAGGGGTAATTTTCGCCATAAATTGCACGTTTCTATGTTTTACGAGTCATTTCGAGCAAATAGATTGCCACAACAGTTGATTTTAATGTAATTATAGTAGTTCACTGTTTGAAGATTGTTTTTCCCAAAGCAAAGTCATTATTGTGTTTTCAGATTGAATGGCTGTGTCCTGCTGTATGTTCTCTCCCATGAGGCCAAGAAAAGGTATAAAAGGATATTTTATTGCCACAGTCTGGCCAAAATGACCATTACCATTGAATGTGACCCTCATTGGCAAAATACGCTTGTTCATGCAGCCCCACTGCACAGGTTGAAGTAACTGACCGAGGTCTATAAATACATTAACCCTTACAATGCTGAATATTAATTTGTGTCGTCTGCTGAATATTTTTCCATTTTTCTCATCAAAAACTTGGTTTGGCAGCACTTTAGAATCATTTACAATGGAAATGATTCTAAAATTCTGCCAAACCATGTTTTTACTGAGAGAAAAGACAAAATATGCATTATCAGCAGACGACTACTTTCGGTTCCCGCATTCTAAGGGTTGTACCTTAAATATACACATTAATGTGTATAGGAGGCAGTAAAGATTTTTTTTTAGCTTATTTTTGCTTCAAGTATTGATGCTTTTAGGTATATTTAATGTATTTATAGACCTCAGTCGTTACTTCAACCTGTGCCCCACTCTTATTTTCCTTGATTCTATGTATTTGAGCGCTTATATCGTTGAATTCCAATGATACCCATTTTGGCTTTATGGTGCTGAGAGTTGAATCCGGTTATACACCATCATAAAAGTAATAAGTTCATTACTAATCTTGGTACTTTTTGGGAGTGGGTCTAAGTGACTGGTATGGTGAGGACCTGGAACCAGGTTCGGTTATTCTAATTTCAGGGCTGATTATATATTTTTTTCTGTAAATATGCAGTTCTGATTTTGGGATTTATCCCCCATCACAACAGGTAACATAATAAAAAGAAAACAAATATTGGATTCAACCCCGTTAACTTACCTTAGCTGCATACAGGCCGTTATACCATACAATCCAATCCAGTGAAGCCACTCTTAACCCATTACATTCGGAATACACCTTTATGGGTATGAAGAAACGGGTGGCATATAGTGTTTGGACCGTCCGTCCGTCCGTCCATCACACTTCGGTTAACCACTGTCCGTTTCTCAAATATGCTGCAGGTGGCATCCGCGTTCGTCAGACGCATTTCTTGTTATTTTTTTTATTTCTCAATGAAAATATATGTTGTGACCACTCATTTGAACCGTCTCGATGAGACGGTTCAAATGGTGGTCACGACATATATTTCTGACCTCATATAAATATAATATTTAGGATTTTCCACAAACAAAATGGTGTATCCTCAGCATGAAATGGGTTGAGGCATCCCAGGGTGTCGTGCTTGGAGAGGTTACACTGTACATGGTATCACAACTTCATTGAGTTGCTACCAGTGAGCCATAGATCAGCCTTCTTATTCTGCATGATATCACAACTTCATTGAGTTGCTACCCGGAGTGAGCCATAGATCAGCCTTCTTATTCTGCATGATATCACAATTTCATTGAGTTGCTACCCGGAGTGAGCCATAGATCAGCCTTCTTATTCTGCATGATATCACAACTTCATTGAGTTGCTACCAGTGAGCCATAGATCAGCCTTCTTATTCCTGTATCATAATCTTACCTGAACAGGTTCAGCTCGATTATCGACCCTTTCACTTAAACTTAAGTATAAGTTGTTCACATATTGGATTTTTGTCGAGCCCGCTTGCTGAAAGCGAGACGGTGATCACAATGACGTCCGTGTGTCCGTCCATCCGTCTTGACGTACCACATACAGGGTATATGTGGCTAGCCCCACAGGTGATTGACTTGTTAAAGGATAGGGTTAGTTATCTAGTAGACACATAAACCCAATTTGTAAGACATTTTTTGGTTTATATGGCTTTTTTTTCGGTTTATGTGGCTTATTTCATGTGTACATTTCATGGCTCGTAGACACATAAACACAGGTTGTAAGAACGTCCGTCTGTCCGAAATCTGCATTTCATATGCTTGTTAGTCATCATCAATATATTCATGCTGTATCCCACTCATGCGGTCCCTGTGCCCAAGGTCAAGGTCAAATGACTTAGAAGTTTGCGTTAAATTTTTGTAAAAATTTGCGTTAAAGTTTTTAAATACCGGTACCTACTATCTCTGTAACCGTAAGTCGGACTTGCTTGAAACTTTGTATGTTTATTGGTCATCATCCATATATTTATTCTGTGTCCCACTCATGCGGCCCCTGTGCCCCAAGGTCAAGGTCAAATGTTGTTATAAAATCTGCGTTAAAGTTTTTACATATCTTATATCTCCACATTTGTGACTCCAATTTACTTCCAACTTCCAATACTTTTCATCATCCATATTTTCATTCAATAGCCTGCCCAAGTGGTCCACATGTTGAAGGTCAAGGTCAAATGACATTGAAATTTGTGTTAAAGTTTTTACAGACCTTATATCTCCACAACACTTACTCGTTTTTACTTCAAACTTCAAATAATTCTTTATTATCATCCTTATTTTCATTCTATAGCCCACCCATGCGGCCCACATGCCTAAGATCAAGGTCAAGTGACTTTAAAATATGTGTTAAAGCTTTTACATACCTTATATCACCACAACCCTTAATTCAAACTTCAAATAAATACACTCCGAGACCATCAAATGCGTCGGCAGGCTCAACATGTGGGCCGCGGCCATCTGGTTAAGGAATTAAATGCGAGGGAGCGCTAGCAACCGCAGCATTTAGTTCCTGAAAAATACAATGTGAACAATAACATACTTATAGTTCAGCCAAGTATACAATGCAATGTCCCATCCAAGTATTGATTATGTGGGGCACAATGCTGCCCAGCGATTGGCTTAGAATGTAGGATGAACTATAAGTACCGGTAACATTCATGGACTATTTCCTGTTTGAGTCTGCTCCATTATGCATAAGTCATTTTGTAAAAATAAAACAATATCCACAAATGGTACAGATCTTGATGAAACTGCTCGTTTCCAACTGGCTCATCATGATCTACATTGTTTTGAAATATCAGGAAAGAGATTGAACAGAGTAAAAACTAAATTTACTCGATTACATTGTGGAGAATTGAGGATAGGAATATACATGTGCTGTGCATTTAAAGTTCAAGAATGCAAATATTTGACAAAATCACATTAATTTATAACGAGACTGTATGTATTCCCTCTTTCAGCTAGCAAATACTACTTTTCATCTCTGCCTGTAAAGACTAAAGAACAGGGGCCCGTTTCACTAAACTTCTTCCGACTAAAATGTTCGTAAGTGCAAATTTAAGATCGTCTGTAAATTTCAATTTATGGATTTACATTTATTGATCATAATTTTGCACTTACGAACATTTTAGTCGTACTAAGTTTAGTGAAACGGCCCCCAGATCTGCAGTCCAGATGCAAAATATATTATGTGTGTGGACCTTCACATGAGCTCTGTTTATTACCTTTTATACATGATGATTTTGTTATCACTGGCAATATAACTGTGTTAATGAGACGGCTAACAAGTTTAATTCATCAATACAGCCCTTTATATGAGTTATGACAGTGATTGGGGCTGCAGTTAGCATTTGTGCTCCATCTGCTCTTCATATTTATGACTCTGTTCTGTATTTATGGTAACACAACATTTCTGGAGATTCTGTGGTAAACTGATTTTGGAATTTCCCCCCCCCAATGCAGCAGGTTAAAACGGGATCGAACCCGTTTGCCCGGCCTTACATGACCTTAGCTGTTGATAGGCCGTTAAACACCAATAAACAAAACAAACAAACTGTGGTAAACTGAGAATGTCTTTGTATAGTGAAAGCCCTCTAAACTGAACACCCTGGGAGGTCCTATGGTGTCCAGTTTAGAGAGGTTTCACTTATTCAGGTTTCAGACCACCTCGTGACAAGTCTGTATGCGTTGCAATCATGAACTGCATTGAGAGATAAATTACAGTGAAACTCATCGTACTTAAATGTATTGAGATTTACTGAGTGTTTGGTTTATAGAGGTTCTACTGTACATGTCCTTTACAGTGTATGCTAGGACTTCTCTATTATACTGCATGATTTAGTGATATATAACCAAAATATTCAATCCTCTCCGCGAGTCGAACCCAGAACCTCCTGTATTCCTGATGACCGCAATATGGACTAAAGTATATCAGGTTTCTCACTGCAACAAGTGGGTGGCAGGTGGGAGAGAATGTAATTTAACAATCGGGATTCATCCTTACCGGAATTCCGACTGGAGACCTGGTTTGGCACTCACATACGTCTTTGGCATTTTGTATGTGACAGTTGAATCGGGTTATACCCCTTATACGAGTATTACGATTATTCATAATCCATCCTATTTTAGGGGAAGGGGCCAAGTGACTGGTGTGGTATGGACCTGGCAACAGGTCAGGTTATTCTAATTTCAGGGCTGAATATATTTTTTCTCCATGTAAATATTTGTTTGTGATTTTGTGATTTTTCCCCCAATGCAGTAGGCTAAAACAGGATCGAACCCGTTTGCCCAGCCTTAATCTTAGCTGTTAATAGGCCGTTAAACACTGTTATATTGTATGGAGACCAGCTAGGTTTAGTTGTACACATGTTTCATACAAGCACTGATCATATATATAATGAGACCTGTAGTATTAAATTTGCCATAGCCGGCAGGCGAACATGATGGCGTAAATTAACGGTAGGTGTTCCTCCTTATAGGCATCACAATTTGCCTTGTTTGGCCTTCAGACGTTTTTATCATTGGCTCTTTTGTTACCTGGGAGTTGAATTGGGTTATTGGTCATTATAAAAGTAGTAAGATGTTTACTGATCCTACTGCTTTTGGGAGGGGACCAAGTGATTCTGGTGTGGCGAGGACCTGGCATCAGATCGGGGTTATTCTGAATTCAGTGCTGAATATATAGTTTTTTGTCGAGCCCGCTTGCAGAAAGCGAGACATTGTGATCACAATGACGTCCGGGTGTCCGTCCGTCCGTCCGTCCGTCCGTCGAAATCTGCATTGAAGTTTTTAAATACCTTATATTTCTGCAGTCCTAAGTCACATTGACTTGAAACTTCATATGCTTATTAGTCATCATCCATATATTCATGCTGTATCCCACTCATGCGGCCCCTGTGCCCAAGGTCAAATGACTTACAAGTTTGCGTTAATTTTTTGTAAAAATTTGCGTTAAAGTTTTCAAATACCTACTATCTCTGTAACCGTAAGTCGGATTTGCTTGAAACTTTGTATGCTTATTGGTCATCATCTATATATTCATTCTGTGTCCCACTCATGCGGCCCCTGTGCCCCTATGTCAGGTCAAATGACTTGGAAGTTTGCGTTAAAGTTTCTGTCAAAATTTGCGTTAAAGATTTCACATACCTACTATCTCTGTAACCGTAAGTCAGATTTGCTTAAAACTCTGTGTCCCACTCGTGCGACCCCTGTGCCCCAAGGTCAAGGCCAAATGCCTTAGAAGTTTGTGTTATTATAAAATCTGCGTTTAAAGTTTTTACATATCTTATATCTCCACAATTGTGACTCCAATTTACTTCCAACTTCCAATACTTTTCATCGTACATATTTTCATTCAATAGCCTGCCATGTGGTCCACATGCCGAAGGTCAAATGATTTTGAAATTTGTGTTTAAAGTTTTTACATACCTTATATCTCCACAACACTTACTCCGATTTACTTCCAACCAATACTTCTTATTCATCATCCATATTTTCATTCTATAGCCTGCCCATGTGGTCCACATGCCCAAAGGTCAAGGTCAAATGACATTGAAATTTGTGTTAAAGTTTTTACATACCTTACATCTCCACAACACTTACTCTGATTTACTTCAAAATTCAAATAATTCTTTATTATCATCCTTATTTTCATTCTATAGCCCACCCATGTGGCCTACATGCCTAAGATCAAGGTCAAGTGACTTTAACATTTGTGTTAAAGCTTTTACATACCTTATATCTCGACAACCCTTAATTCAAACTTCAAATAAATACACTCCGAGACCATCAAATGCCTGGGCAGCTCGACATGCGGGCCGCGGCCATCTGTTTTATTGTAAATATACAGTTCTGATTTTGGGATGTTCTCCCCATTTGTACTGGTACTTGAACATGTACTTGTACAGGTAATATATGAGATTTAGTACTAAACCCATTGACCCGGCCTTAAATGACCTTAGCTATTGATAGGCCGTTAAACCCCAACAAACAAACAAACATAGCAGGTGAGGCAGGATATGTCTGTCAACATGTGTCAATTATACCTAACTGGAGTTTGCATGGTGCACTGTAAAACCTGTCTTGTCGTTATAAAACGTGCACTTTTCATGTTTATCAATATGTTATCAAGGCACGGATTATTTCCCATTGATTCTGTACAAGATTGAGTCTAGACTGACAGATCTATCGACTTCCAAGGTTGATTCGGATATGAGGAATTATGATTGCAAAGATTAATTACCCTATGCTGATATATCCGTAATCTGATGGTTCATTCTGCCAATATCATTGTCAGATAATCAGGGTGAATTTCATATTTTGGTAGTGTTACCTGGTGATAAAAACTTGATATTTTCTTTGGTTATAATTTACCTGTTTCTGTTATCTGTGATGGGAACATTGTTGATGGGTATTAACCCTTTCGACACCACAGGCCTGTATAGTGGTATTGGCAAACGGTGTAGATCCAGATGAGCCGGCCGTCTCATCGGCACTTTTTGCATGTAATTTTCATATTTTTGAGAGCAAAAACACCACCTTTTCATAAATGGATTAGTCTGAAAATCATTTTGTGATGATTGGATTGGTTGCAAAATTAACATATCAAAATCCATTCCAGTTACTTGGGGGTTAAAGGGTTGATCTGAACTGATATGAATATTCGGAATTGAAGGGATCAGTGGAAGGCGGTTAAGTCCATGAGGCAGTTAGTCCCCTTATTCCACTGGTCCCTTAACTTGATACTGACTGTTCAAAATGGATGCAAAATGGTAGAAGGGAGGGAGATATAGAGAATACCAGGCTAGTGTCTTTTGATATCAAGTTTATCAGGCAAGGCTAGGAAACACGTAGGAATTCCGAGGCTTGCCGAGGAATTCCTACCGTTTCCGAGCCGAGCCTGATAAACTTGATATCAAGACACTAGCCGGGTATTCTGTTTATCAGGTAACTTGTTATGCTCGAAAATGACCACATATGACGTCGTTATCTGTGGACAGAACGCGGATTTGTTTACATTGCGTCATTACACTGACAGCATTCGGTAATGTCACGTGACGTCATCCGACCAATGGAACGTCAATATTCACTTCATTGTAACCCGGATGTTTGTATCGGGTCAATGCCTGATACAACATGTTATCAGTCGGTACGTATTTGGCCAATACAGGGCAGGTTACCTGATAAAACTCCTTGACTGTTCGGAATGGAAGTGGTCAGCGGAAGAAGGGTGCTAACTCCATGAAGGACCCTCTTATTCCTCTTACCCCTTTGTGAAAGATAAAAATAAGCCACACATCGTTGATGTGTAGCGGAACCTCTCCCATGTGCTATTTTGTAATAAAAGTGAAAGGTCGGTCATTCACATGTATTTGAGAAAATGCTGTAAAAGGCAGACTTCATTTCAAGGTAGAATTATTGCTGTATTTAATTTGCATTTGAGGTTAACTTTGGAAAGTGTGACTAATTTTATATCGAAGACCATGTGTTCACTCACAAGGTAACTGTGAGATGTCATTTCTGTATCCTACTCGGGTGTGTCACATATGTATATGACCATGATTAAACCATCCAGTCATTTAACTGTTGGGTGGGGACACATCTTGTAATGATTACCGGTAATCCATCCTTACAGATTCATCCATTAACTGCTCTGGTGTGGTGAGGACTAATTTCAGAATATATGAGGACCTGTCACCAGATCAGGTTATTCTAATTTCAGGGCTGAATATATGAGGACCTGGCAGCAGATCATGTTATTCTTAGTCTAAATTTCAGGGCGGCTGAATATATGATTTAACTCCATTAACCCAGCCTAAATGACCTGTTGACAGGCTTTATATTAAGTAAAACTATAGCACAGTCGATGGCACCCAATAAAACTATAGCACAGTCGATGGCAGTCGATGGCACCCAATTGCAATATACCCACTTTTACCAAATGCTAAGTCAAAAAGGGGGGAGATAATACATGACCGGGGGTTGAATAAAAAATCAAAATTCATATTGCGCATCTACACACCATAAGGAAGGCACACACCAAGTTTCATGTTCCTAGTTAAAAAGTGTTGCTTCTAACCCCAATTATACATGTACTTGAACATGTACATGTATTTGTACAGGGAATATATGGGATTTAGTACTAAACCCATTGACCCAGCCTTAAATAACATTAGCTGTTGATAGGCCGTTAAACCCCAACAAAAAAACGAAAAAAGAAATGTTATGGACGGACTGACGGATGGATGGACACCCGTGACGAAAACAATACCGGTACACCCATTTTTTTCTCAAAAAGTTTGTATAATAAATAAATAAATTGTTCATGAATTGTGCATCGTACTGGGATTCACACTTGGCCAAGTGACCCAGTGGTGGAGTGTGGATGTCTGGTACGTAGGAGAGTTTTGTATGGTTTAAATGTCTCCCAATTGTTCCAGTTTAGTTCTCTGTGTGGCTGTGACTGGAGAAATGGGGCTTATGGGATTTGTGGTTAGTGTAGCTCCTGATCAAATAGCACACTCCTGTAGCCTGATAATTATCTACTTTGCTTGCTAGAAGAATGACGGTGTGTCATTGATGGAAATGCGAACAGGTATCCATTCTACACTCCCTCATAGACAATAAAATGTTAAAAGGTTCTCTGGAACATTGTCCAATGGTAAACTATATATTCGAACACGGTTCTGTACCCAGCGTTGACATTTTTCTCGATTTTGTGCAGGTTTTTGGAAACCCGTTCCCAAATCCATCCAATAGCAGCAATGCCATAGCAGCAATGTTTTGTTGTCACCATTATGTTGCGAAATATTCCAGCGTAACACCTGTACTGTATGCTCTATTTATCTACAAATTACACTCCGCAATACACAAATTTGTAGTCACTGTGTGTTTGTCCGAATTCTGTGGCAGCAAGCGAGTGGGCGGAGCTACCAGAGCTATATATATCTAGCGGTTACAGTGTCGTCTAAAAATAGACGCAAGCTCTTGCGTATTCAGGCACATGCCCAGATTGGCCTAATGTGCCCCATCCGTGATTTTTTGCGCGATGTCGGGCGCAAGACAATCAATAATTTGCGGCATTGACAATAATTAAGGGGGATTGCCGCAATCGCGCGTGCTGGATGCATCCCTGCCATCCCTGCATGATACGTAAACAAAGTTCGCTATGAAGGGCAATTCTTCGTTTTGATTGGTGGAAAATTTTGTGAATATTAACTAGCGTCAAATGACCATCCAATGGGATAAACCCGAGATGCTGGGATAAACCCGAAAATGCTGGGGTTGCTAGTAAGGAGATTTTGAGCAGAGGTCGATTATAAATTAGCCGAATAAACACATTTTACGCGATTATACGTGGCTGAAACTTGTTCTGTTTAATAAATAAAAGCTTTAAATTTGCCCAATGATCGGCGTATGTTGGCGTATATGGCCATTAGAGCCAACTATGGACTTCAACAACAATAACTTCCGGGTTAAATCTCTTCCGCTTTCAGCTCATTACGTATTCAAAATTGTGTTATTTGGCTATAAGTAAAGTTTTAAACGGAGATAATTGCCAAAAATGCAAACTTTATCGGTTGATGCAATTTGGAAGTGATACAGAAAAATTTGCGTTCGTAGATTACCGAATAGCGGAGAAAAGGGTTGCTACAAACTTTTTCAGAATTCGATGGATAACCAATATAAATAGATCGGCTAATAATAAATTGTTCATGAATTGTGCATCGTACTGGGATTCACACTTGGCCAAGTGACCCAGTGGTGGAGTGTGGATGTCTGGTACGCAGGAGAGTTTTGTATGGTTTAAATGTCTCCCAATTGTTCCAGTTTAGTTCTCTGTGTGGCTGTGACTGGAGAAATGGGGCTTATGGGATTTGTGGTTAGTGTAGCTCCTGATCAAATAGCACACTCCTGTAGCCTGATAATTATCTACTTTGCTTGCTAGAAGAATGACGGGTGTGTCATTGATGGAAAGGCGAACAGGTATCCATTCTACACTCCCTCATAGACAATAAAATGTTAAAAGCCATTGAGCAACTATAAATCCTAAAAATATAATAAACCACAACTTATGCATTTTCATAAAAACTGGAAAACGTAATTACACTGCAGCACCTAGTTCCAAGTACATAACTCTAATTACAGTACATTACATTGCATTACATGAGCATTATGATGGAGTAGTATTTCCAAATGTGTGTTTGAAGCCTTGTTTGTTTACTTTTTACTTCGTGTCCTCGGAGTGACCTAAGAATTTTGTTAGTACACACTTTATTACGTAAGTTTATGATAATATTTTTGTCTCTTATTGTAGAATTTTCTCTCGATAACAATATAGCGAAGTATGAACGTTGACGCCCTGCAGATTACTGCTATATTTTAGTGCGCAAAATGGAAATGTTACTCGCAAATTTATGCCATTGACGGTGGTGTAGCGATGTAGTGCAACCTATTGCCTATAAAACAGAAAACATGCAGCTGTGCAGCACAATGCATAGTCCAACTGATGTTTCATATCCGAGTCTTGTTTTAAATGCAACATAAACAATTCGCAAGAGCATACCTATTCATTTATTAACCTGATTAGGGATTGGATAAGTAGGTTTATAATCTTTTTGGTCTCAAGTACACCTTATATAAATATAGGGAACATTATTTACTGGTCAAAACAGGTACTATGTCCACAAAAACATACATACATGTACCTGCAAGAAAACAATATTATTAGCTCACATGAGCACGTAACGTAGTGGTTGGTGTCAGTTTTTCACATCACCCAACTGCCCGTTGTCCGGTCATCAACAGTTGCTTCAAATGATGTCTCGTCTAGTGACTAGGCCAATTTTGTCATTTAACCTTTACAGGAATGATCCTCTAAGGATGGTTGTGTACAACAATAGCTAAAATAAACTTGATCAATCCAGAACTCTTGTTGCCATGGCAACAGAACGGAAAGTCTTTAAGAATCTTCTATGAAACTGGTGGTCAGAATTCAAACTTGTATAAGCTATATGTATATAGAAACTAAAAAAACCTTCTGAAACCAAGTCGGAACTGAAATATTTGTTCGTATAATGATAATCTGGGGGCCGTTTCACTAAACTTCTTACGACTAAAATGTTCGTACGTGCAAAATTATAATAGTCTGAATTTCACATTAACAATGTTTTCTTGTAAACAATGATTGGATTGACATTTATTGAGCATAGGCTGCATATGCAGCCTATGCTCAATAAATGTAAATCCATTAATTGGAATTTCCAGACGATCCTAAATTTGCACTTACGAAGATTTTAGTCGTACAAAGTTTAGTGAAACGGGCCCCTGGTGTGACCAACTTGATGTTACCAATTGTCATCTGCTGCGTTTTCATATATATATCCAATAAACATATTTTGTCAGTGCAAATTGGAGACGACTCGTGTGCTGTCACAATATGTTTTCATGAAGAAAAACAGAAAATACAAATAAACGGCAGACGACAATATGTAATTCATCGTCATAAGGGTTAAGCAAGAAATCTACATTATTGCCAATCCACATGCAAAGTAGTATATATTTACATCTTGTACGGTACTTGACCACTCTCAACTAGTTGTCAAGTGGAGATAACTGCAATGACATGTTTACAACTGTTCTTGATATTAGCCCGGTATGGTTATCTTCGTGATTGTTTCAGATTGACTGCAATATCACGAGGGCTTGGTGCGGGAATTTTCTCACTTAAATCTATTAACTCTTATTACAACCGTACTTTATGTGAACCTGGGGTGTTTTTTTCTTCGAAAGACTGCAATGTCACGAGGGCTCGGTGCGAGAATTATCTCCCTTTATTATCGCATTACAGTTTATCGCTGATATTAATAAACAAGACGTTAAACAGCATTCATTTATTTAATCAACTTTCATGTGGGATATTGATTCACAGGTAGAAAAAAATCCAACTTTTAACGTCATATGCTTGTTTATCATCATCCATATTTTAATGCTATAGCCATTTCATACATCCCCATGTTCACTGTTGTCAATTTACTTTTAAATGCCTCGGCAGGCTTTACATCCATGTTACTACCATCTAATCTTATTACTCACTGATGGGACGGTTCAACTGAGCGATAACAGCATATATACTTTTGATGAGTCTAATAAATTTGGGTTAACCCTTACAACGTTGAAATCAAATTTGTCTTCTGCTGTTTATTTTTTATTTTCCATTTCCTCATAAAAATCATGGTTTTACAGCACTTTAGAATCATTTCCAATGGAAATGATTCTAAAGTGCTGCTAAACCATGCTTTTACTTGGAGAAACAATAAAATATGAAACAAACGCAGACGACAATATCGGGTTCCCGCATTCTACGGGTTCATAACAGACCTCTGCCCGAACAACAGTCAAATGGAACCAGCGAAGAAGCAAACAGTTGTCTGCTGTTTATTTTTTATTTTCCATTTCATCATTAAAATCATGATTTTACAGCAGTTTAGAATCATTTCCAAATTTTGGAAATGATTCTAAAGTGCTGCTAAACCATGCTTTTACTTGGAGAAACAATAAAATATGAAACAACAGCGGACAACAATATTCGGTTCCCGCATTCGCATTCTACGGGTTCATGGCAGACCTCTGCACGAGCAACAGTCCAATGTAACCAGCAAAGAAACAAACACTTGACTCTATTTACATTTTCCGCGGCATCATTAAGCCCTTTCACTGGTTAGTTGGCTGGACTCGTATGGCCTTTTATTGAAAGGGTGTGAATTTGAAACTGACAGGTGAAACGTACAATATGATGGCACAGCCTTTATTTGCTCGAACCAGATTAATGAGTTTAAAACTACTGTCGCAAACACGGCAGGACGACATTAGTCAGTACGGGGAACACACTAGAATATACTTTGTTGTAACCCAATATTATATTGTCTGTCGGTGGTTGGTCGGGCGAATGCGACGGCGTAAATTGACGGTAGGGATTCCTTCTTATAGGAATCACGATTTGCCTGGTTTGGCCCTCGGGTACGTTTTTATCTTTGGCTCTTTTGTTACCTGGGAGTTTAATTGGGTTATTGCCCATTATAAAAGTAGTAAGAGTATTACTGATCCTACTGCTTTTGGAAGGAGGCCAAGTGATTCTGGTGTGGCGAGGACCTGGCATCAAATCAACATTATTCTGATTTCAGAGCTGAATATATAGTTGTTTTATTGTAAATATTCATTTCTGATTTTGGGATTTTCCCCCCATTTGTACATGTACTTGATTGTTTTATTTTCCATTATTCTTATCAAAGACATGGTTTGACAGCACTTTAGAATCATTTCCAATGGAAATGATTCTAAAGTGCTGTCGAACCATGTTTTTATTGAGAATAAAGACAAATATTAAACAACAGCAGACGACAATTTTTGTTTCCCGTGTTCTAAGTGTTTATCTCCTGATTGGTCTTTCAGATGAGACTTCAAACCCAGGTCTCATCTGTATATGACCATAGATGTTGCTGGGACGTTAAACCCATTCGCTTTTTATTCTCCGAATATTGCATAGTAGATCTATTTAAACATCAAATTATGGAATTATGAACACTGTAGATCCTGATCAGACTGCAGAGATGGACAGGCTGATCTGGATCTACTCTGGCCGCAAAACCCATAAGCCCCATTTCTCCAGTCAGATCTTTGTAAACCTTGCTATCCCATCTGAACTGTCTGATCAGGATTTGCACTGTTCACCATTGCATCAACCGGCAAACAAATGGCACACTCCTGTAGCCTGATAACGATCTATATATAGCTTGTTAGTAGCATGACGGGTGTTTCATTGGAATTGTGAACAGTGCAGATCCTGATCAGACTGTGCGGATGCACAGGCTGATCTGGATCTACACTGTTCGCAAAACCCATTTCTCCATTCACATATTTGCGCGGATGCACAGGCTGATCTGGATCTACACTGTTCGCAAAACCCATTTCTCCATTCACAATTTTGCAAACCCTGCTATCCCATGTATTTGCATTGTTATAGTATTGTGGTACGTCCCGGTACAGGGGCATGTCATTTGTATATGGCACCAACTATCAAGTATTTAATTCTTTTTTAAATTGCAAAAGTTGTAAATCAAGTAGTACTAATTTACTTTTCATTAGCTCATCAAATAGAAACCCAATATACGAGACTGGTGTAGAGCATCTGACCGACATTGGGTCCTCAATGATCAGCACAGCCCATTGTATTCGTAATACACATTTTTGTGTATTCAAATATTGTACTATTTTCTTTTGTCTTATTTTCCTTATTTCTTAGCCAAAGTATCTTTTGTGTATTCAAATATGGAACTATTTTCTGTGTCTTATTTTCCTTATTTCTTAACCAAAGTATATGTTGTGACCACTCATTTAAACCATCTCGAGGAGACGGTTCAAATGATGGTCACCACATATATTTTAGATGAGAAGATGTACCCGTCCATAAATGACCGTAGCTGTGGCTGGGACATATAATTATACCCATGCCATTAGTCGAGAGTGGATATAGCATTAATCTGTGCATAGGAGCACAACTCGATCTGGACCTATCAAACTTCCTGATTTTGAGAATTGACAAACTTCCTGATTTTGAGAATTGACTAACAGTACATGCTCAGAAGGTTATATAGTCCTAGCCCTGATTATCTGTTGAGATGCCAGGCTGATCCCCAAATGGGTTGACAGATGCAGTAAAGTGTGGACGTATTTGTGGAATAGTCGTGGACAGATCCATGCAGGTATGATTTGTTTATTTAGACTCCAACCTTGTGTTACATATGACTGTCTGATAGAAATGTTGCATTCCTACAAATTTGTACACATTTCATATATATATATCCTACTCGAGTACAATGTCCATTTTTAAAGTTTGCAACACTACAGGAAGGCCTTTGGGGTCATGTGTGTCTGACCAGTATAGATCCTGATCATAGTTGTACGCATACAGTCAATAGATCTGACTTATCAAAAACTATTATTTAAGTAGAACTGTCCGTTTTCCCCACCAATCATATTTGTGGCTGTGACTGGTGAAATCGGGCTTCTGGGTTTTGCAACCAGTAAATTCAGAGTCTGGATCCGCACAGTCCGATCACAATATGCACTGTTCGCCATTCCATCAATGAAACGCCTGTCGTGCATCGAATAAGCAATATATTTGATCAGGAGCTACGCTAGTTACAAATCCCATACGCCAGTTTCTCTAGTCACAGCCACATTTATGTGGGATGCTAGTCGCCGTATCAGTTTTCACATTTTAGGTGATGAAAAATTATTGAAGGTTTCATGAGTGATGGTTACTGTTTTGTAGGGTATGGGAACAAAGGCAGACATATTTAAAGTTGGACTGTGGAGATCGGAGATGGATGGAGATGTGAACTACCAACAACTAAAAGGTATTTTTCTTATTATCTTGTTTCCCTTGTAACGTATATTTGGATATGAAATGGTTTCACTAATTATCCTCCCACCCCGGCGATGGGTAGGGGGGATATAGTCTTATGTATGTGCATATGTTATTAACACCTTTCATTTCTTGATAACTGATGAACCACTTCCTCGATTTGAATAATATTTGCTCTGTGTGTGTACGGGTCCAGCTTTGTTTCGCATACACCCTACATCTGGTCACCCAATGTCGAGATCACTGAGGACTTCGCACGATAACCGCTTACCTCTTCACTGATTTCAATAATATTTGGCCACAAATGTGTGTCTAGGGATGGTGCTTTGTCTAGACTTGCATACACCCCTCGCCTCAAAACCCAAGGTCAAGGTCAACTGCTTAACTATTTCCATATGCATGTCGCATCCAAAAGAAGCAACTAAAATGGACCCAACGAAAGTAAATGCTTTAGTGTGATGGTGACAAATATAATGAATTCAGTTTTGAATTTATCATTTCCAATTTCACCACTTGCCTTCCCAAAGGCAATTAAGACATGGAAAACTATTGATATGATGGTTCAACAGGAGGAACACTTGTCTCTTTCTGTTTTGATGGTCCGTAAAACACCATTCCATTCTGTCTCTTTCTAACATGGCCACAGAAGCTATAATTATATCATAATCGGACAAAAAAAACATGTTTATGGTGCAGCTTGCATGATTGTCTATTGACACTTCCCGAGGAAACAAATTGAATATGGAGATATGATCGGACACATTGTAACAACTTTGTTCACAGAGCTCTGGCGAACAATGCGTCACTAAACAGTCAATAATAGCGCCCTCAATCGCAAAGATCTCATAACGGGGGCAGTGATGATCAAATGGATGTGTGTGTACTAAACGGTACTGCTTCGTAGTTGTGACCAATATACCGAATACCTTTTACGTATGGTCGGACATGAATATGTCTGTTCTGGCCATTCTGGATACAACGGCAAACTTTTTCATGCTTTTTGGTATGTTCTAAATCGTAATATAGGTATATATATTTGTAATGATTACACATTTTTAATATCCCATTAACGGTATTAAAATTAGAATATTTGCTCACATTGTCCTTAAAAGTATATGTTATGACCAACCATTTGAACTGTCTCAAATGATTAGTCAAAACATATACTTCCATTGAAAATGAAGAAATATTTTTGTATCTTCCATCAACAAAATGTTGTCTTCAGAATATAATCGGTTAATATTGATCACCGATTGCAAAGCGAAGTTGTACCTTTTTGTATGTGATTATCCAATGTGTTGGCTCGCTATCCCACCTGCATGAGGTGTCATGTGACCTTACCGTGTCCCATCACATGTAAAACACACCTTAACCCCTTTAACCACTCAATAATCCACATAGACTGCTTCATGCTAATCTTATGTCTAATTCATTAATTATATGAGGAATATTTTGTTTAAATATGTAAAAATGCTATACTCCGTAAATCGATGATGAGACGGCTCATTACGAGCCCGCTCTCTGGATCTAGTGTGTTTGTACATGTTGGCTTTATGGTCTATGGTTGAAGGGGTTAATTCAATATTTGTATATTTGTGTTTCGAGTTATCACTTTGCCTTTGTTGTTAAAATGCATCCAAACTTTTGAGCAAATTAAAAAAAAAAAAATTATTTATATACATGGTTATTATATCACAAACGTATTTGTAAAATGTTCAACCTCATATACAATTATGTCATTTTCTTGTGTGCTCTACCCACCACCTTATTGTGTTAATAAGGGTCACAGCTTTGAGATTTTGTGATAAGTTCTTTTGTTTTTGGCTATGACTAATTTGCTATACAAGGGTGTAAATCATGTAAAGACTGCCTTGTATCATCAGATGGGAGATTGTCTCAGTTGTGATGAACCCACGCTTGTCGAAGTTTTATATATGTTTGTCAATAATCCGCTTGAAATGTCAGGGAATCATTTGTCCATCAATAGTGAAGAAAATGTCAGAAAACTTAACATTGAGACCGCTATCTTAATTTTTTCTCGTCTGCTGTCTATTTTCTATTTTATCATCAAAAACATACTTTTACAGCGCTTTAGAATAATTTACAACATGCTTTGACAGCATTTCAGAATCATTTCCACTGGAAATGATTCTGAAGTGCTGTCAAACCATATTTTTATTGAGAAATAAGGCAAGATTTAAAAGCAACAGCCAGACGACAATTGTTGTGAGTAGCGGTCTAAGGGTTAATACACATATGTAGATTTTAAACAGTTTTCAGCATCATTTGCAATATCATTTAACACGGTATTCTATATTGTCATGTTCAAGCAAACCAGAAAACCAATAAGGGTAGAATCTTTTGTAGAATCCCCATACGAATGAGACGTGTCGTGTGATTTTGTACCTAAGAACATTTTTCATGAAAATTATTTACAGAAACTGCGATATTTTCTGTAAATGACATTGAAAGTTGATGAAACGTTTATGGCACGTGTAGAATAGTATTCCGCATTTGCTCTGAACATTTCGTCAAGTGTCGACATCATTTATGGAAAATATCGTAATTTTTGTAAATATTTTTCACGAGATAACACACACCTTCCTTAGGTGCAAAATCACATGACTTGTCTCAAATGTGTAACGGCGGACTTAAATGGTTTCTTTTGTCACTTGCTATAAAGTTGCAAATTTTTAGAAATAGTTGCGTTTTTTCTTCTTTGTTTTAAATTTTAATTTGAACCCAGCTGGTATCTCTTTGTTTAGTCTGGTGTGATTTCGTGGGAATTTTAGTATTTTGATATTATTTGAAGATTACTGGAATCTTCCAATGGAGTAAGAATGTAAAAATAATTGGAAGGTGTTAACATAGCTTGCCTCGTGGTTTGTGTCTCTTTTGTGTTCTACATATCTGTGTTTTAATTTGGGGTACAAACTTTATGCTCCCGCCACTGAATGGTGAGGGGGACAATATCGTGTTACCTGCATCCGTACGTACGTACCGAAACCTTAACACTCGGGTAAATGGCTTATAATTTCTGTTTCCTTGCTCGGATCTGCTTCAAATTTCACACATGCATTGCTCCAATGCTCTACCGCCCTGTGGACTTGTCCAAATTTGTTCATACCTACTATCTCTGTAACCGTAAGTCAGATTTGCTTGAAAATTAGTATGCGTATTGGTCATCATCCATATATTCATGATATATTCATTCTGTGTCCCACTCATGTGGCCGCCGTGCCCCAAGGTCAAGGTCAAATGACTTAGAAGTTTGTGTTAAACTTTTCACATACCTAACTATCTATGTAATCGTAAGTCAGATTTGCTTGAAACTTTGTATGCTTATTGGCCATCATCCATATAGTCATTCTCTATCCCACTCATGCGGCCTCTGTGCCCACGGTCAAGGGTAAAGGACTTGGAAGTTTGCATTATTTTTTTGGGTCAAAATTTGCATTACAGTTTTCGGGTACCAACTTCCTCTGTAACATTAAGTCGGATTGGCTTGATACTGTATATGCTTATTAGTCATCATCCATATTTTTATTGTCTGTCCCATGCATGCAGCCACTGTGCCCAAGGTCAACTCGTCAACCGTTTCACCGATTTTGATAATATTTGGCCATAATGTGTGTCTAAGGATGTTGCATACGACCCACATCTGACCAACCAAGGTCAAGGTCACTGAGGACTTTATTTCTTTTTACAGCGAGGAGATTAGCTTCGTTTAACGATGCAAGTTCTTGTTTTTCAATGTATCTGTTGCTACATTATATATACATGTATCTTATCCGTTATGCCTCGGCGGGCTCAACATGCAGGCCACTATAGATGCAAATTAAATCAGATGATCAAAAGCTTTGACGGAAATTATTCTTAAGTGCTGGTAAAGCATGTTTTAGCTGCGAAAAATGGAAAATATTAAATAAACAGCAGATGACAAAATTTAACTCTGCATGGTAAGGGTTAGATTTGAGCAAGCCGAGATAAATATCCCAGTAACTACCAAGACCATGTATACTCACATCAGTCGGAATGTCCCCACCCTTTGGCTGTGTGGCCAGTTATCAGCAATAATTGACTGTCCAGTGTTTGTTATCACGTTTGCAAATAACGACATCTGAGATTTTGTGTTTTATTGCCTGTTAATTTCATTCGAAGTACGCCACAAGCAGTCCATGAAAGGAATTAACTCTGCAGTGCAACTGAAATATTTGAATGTTTTAAAGAATGACAAATAACATTGCTGAACGTTAGAAAACAGAAATCAGTAGGCTGATGGGAGATGATGATAAATAAGTATATGAAGTTTCAAGTAAATCTGCGTTACGGCGATAGCGATGTTATGTAGCTGAAAACTACAATGCGAATCTCGGACAGACAGACGAATAGACCGACAGGCTGGCAACTATATACCCTATACAAAAAAACAACTATGTTCATAAAAAGACTCTTTTTTTATGGCAGTAAATATTGTGTGGGAATGAGATCATTTGTTTGTTTGTGCTATCTTGCTATATACATTGTACAACTACATGTACGTGTATGACCAACTCTGTTCGGAAATGATGAGTGTTTTATGGCAGAAACATAAAGTTAAAAGGTCTTCTAAAACCAATAACTGAGGTTATACCGTGAGAGGAAATCAACACTTGAAATAGCTGTCTTGTAATGTTACCTGCCTATTGTTTTCACGAAAAGGTTCTACCTGTAATCCCATTACTGTTGTGAAGTTAACCCTTAACCCCGACTATGCTGAATTAAATTTTGTCGTCTACTGGAAATGTTTTATTTTCAATATTTCTCGATAAAAACCTGTTTTGGCAGCATTGAGAATCGTCTCCATGTGCTGTCAAAACAGGTTTTTTTGTTAAGAATTAAGGCAAAAATGAAAAACAGAAGACGACAATTTTCGTCTCCCGCGTAGTGTGGGTTAAAAGGCGGGAACCGAAAATAGTCATCTGCTGTTGTTTCATAGTTTCTCTTCTTTCTCAATAAAAACATGGCTTGACAGTACGTTAGAATCATTTCCAATGGAAATGATTCTAAAGTACTGTCGAAGCATGTTTTTGATGAGAAAAATGAAAATAAAATATAAACAGCAGACGACAACATTTATTTCAGCATTGTATGGGTTATAGTTACAGTTATCTTATATTTAAGTGTAGGAATTGGCTTAAGGGCATTCATTGTCAGGGTTAAGAGGAACCTTTTATATAGGAAGCAATAAAGAACCAACTGTTGAGTGCTCAGACCAGTAAAACTATAAAATAGTGGGTGGTGGTCAGACACACTGACCAGTGATGGTAGATAGAGATCACAATGTGCAGGTGCCCCAGGGAGATGGCCAGGACAACCTGACCAGAACATGGGTCAATTCCTGCTGACCAGTTCAAGCAGATGTACAGTGAAACCTCTTTAATTGGACACACTGGAAAGTCAGAACACCGATATCACTGATTTTTCCCTCAGGTATATTGTTTGCTTTGTAGAGTTGAATCTGGTTATACCAATTATAAGAGTACATGTAGTAAGATTTGTGCTAATCCTATTACTTTCAGGGTGTGGGGCTATATGACTCTGGTGTGGTGCGGACGTGGCACCACATCAGGTTATTCTAATTTGTGGGCTGAATATATCTTTGTATGTAAATATTCCGTTATGATCAGGGCTCCAGATAAGGAATTGAGTATTGTCACTCCATCATTTCTGAAGCAATTGGGTATTTTGGTAAAATAAAATCTCACTACTGTTTACACATCAGCAAATCGCACTTATTGAATAGTTTGCTTCTAAATGAAAACATGTCTTGGCATTTCATTAGAATTGTCTCCTTTGAGACAATTCTAATGAAATACCATATTTATGGTCTGTATAAATTTCTGTAGCATGATAAAAGATACCACACATCTTTCATTGCTTTTTGATGCTCACTACTTCTGATTTCAATTGGGTTTTGGGCAATTTTAATTGGTTATTTAAGCAAATACGCAGCTTATCTAGAGCTCTGTATGATTTTAGGATTTGCCCCCTATCTGTACAGGTGAAATACAGGATGCGACCCGGTAAATCACATGTGCATTCGCACACCCCTATATGTGTATAAAATATGAAAGCCATTGGATGAAGGGGGGGGGGGTTAAGTCTATAAGGGACTTGACCCTTATGCCCCGCCACGAATCGGTGGTGCCCTATAGGTTTTCCCTGTCTGTCTGTCTGTCTGTCTGTCTGTGTCTGTCTGTCTGTCTGTCTGTCTGTCTGTCTGTCTGTCTGTCCCAAATCACCTATAAGTTCTTGTTTGCCTTCAGCTAATATCTTCATATTGCACACATGCATTACTAGTAACGATACAACCTTCCACATTAATACAATTACCCTCGCTACTGATCGTACGTCCGTCTGTCTGTTTATTCATTTGAAAGTTTTTGCAAGAATTTCTCAAATCACCTATAATTTCTGATCGCCTTCAGCTAATATCTTCATATTGCACACATGCATTACTTAGTAACGATACATCTTTCCACATGCTATTGATCGTACATCCATCCGTCTGTCTGTTTATTTTTTTGAAAGCTTTTGTAAGAGTTTCTCAAATAAGGGCCCTCAGTGCGTCGACGGACCACATTTTCTAGTTTCTCATTTTAAAAAAAAAATTATATTTTAACACCATCTGTCTGTTTTAACCATTTGCTTTTAAACATCTGTTAAGTCGATGTCTACAATGTGAACTATCTCTTTTAACCATTTTACCCCTAAATAAGTGGAATGGATTTTGATATGCTAATTTTCCGACCAATCCATTATATATAAGTGTCACAAAATGATTTTCAGATTAGTCCATTTATAAAAAGATGGTGCTTTTTCTAAAGAATATGAAAATTACTTGCAAAAAGTGCAGATCCTGATGAGACGGCTCATCGCAAGCCGGCTCATCTGGATCTACACTTTTTGCCAATAACACTATACAGGCCTTTGGGGTTGAAAGGGTTAATCATTTCAAGCAAACCACCAATTAATGCCTGTTCTCATAATTTCTCTCAAGTTGTATTATTAAATTTCTATTTTGATCAACGTATGTGTGTGTATTTTAAATTTGTGCGCGAACACTTTCCTGTATGTACTGAAGTACAAATCGCAGATTCTTATGAGACAGCTCATTACGAGCCTGCTCATTTGGATCTACACTGTTTGCAAACATCACAAAAGAGGTCTGAAGTGTTGAAAAAGGTTAATTTAGGTTTAAGCCAGATTATACAGTCAATAAAAGTGATGTATTGCGCACATGGGTGTGAAGTAACCGGTCACCACAGTGAAAATTAACAAGTCGTGAGATTCACAATGGATTCGAAGACAAACCATGGAATATTACCTCATGCCGTTGACATCTCAATTAAGGTTTGATTCACGTTACCTTGAATCCTAATATAATCTGGTATAGTCAGGATTCTTTACAACGGCATAGTTCGTCAGACGATGTGCCGTTATAATTAATCTGCCGTTAAAAAGAATCGGCTATTTTCTCGTCTCTATCAAGCCTTCATGAAAACATCGGTAATTGGTATCTACATTCGCTACTATAGTCGCCGCTTTTTCTGTCGTCCGCGTCGTCCGAAATGTCAAAAAAATTGTACATGGTTTCGTCATCATAATATAACTTTAATAATACTGATGGATTGCTTCAATATTTGGACACTTGTTACATTTGAGCATTTGGAACACACCTTTGCCGCCATTAAAATGACCTTTACCCTTTGTACCTTCATATTTTTACAGAATCACTTAGCCATTTTTTGCATCAAAATGTTTGTACAAGTTTCTTCATCATATAACATTAATATTACTTGATGGATTGTTTCAATATTTGGACACTTGATATATGTAAGCATTTTGAACACACTCATGCCGTTATAAGCATGCACTTCTCCGACGGTTTTTGTGATGCTTACTTTAGCACATGCCCATGAGCATGTTACGGTCAAATGCCTCGACACCACTTCCGTGGCAGAATTATTGTTTATCAAAAGTTTATATTTTGACTCCTCTACAATGTGAATTATCCCATTTCACCCCTAAATAACTGTAATGACCTTTGTTATAGTAATCTTCTGACCAATCAAATTGTCACAAAATGATTTTGAATCTAGTCCATTTATAAAAATGGGTGTTTTTTCTAAACAATATGAAAATTACTTGCAAAAAGTGCAGATCCTGATGAGACGGCTCGTTACGAGCCGGCTCATCTGGATCTACACTGTTTGCAAACATCACCAAAGAGGTCTGACATGTTGAAAGGGCTAATTTAGGTTTAAGCCAGGCTATACAGTCAATAAAAGTGATGTATTGCTCACATTGGTGTGAAGTAACCAGTCACCCGGGTGAAAATTAACGGGCCTTGAGATTTACAATGGATTTGAAGACAAACCATGGAATATTACCTCATGCCGTTGACATCCCTTTTAAGGTTTAATTCACGTTACCTTGAATCCCAATAGAATCGGGTAATACATATGACCATCTCATTGCTTAATGCAAACAGTGCACTGGTTATAAAGTTGCACCTGATGGAATTAATACCTTGGCATGTATTGCAAAGTATCTGTTTACTGAAGACGAGTGAAGATTTTAATGTTTTCTGTCTAAACTCACCACTAGATAGGATAGTATTCATCCTTTATTATTCCTTAATTGTTGTTGTTAACCATCTTAATGTGTGTCGTTTACCAGTGGAGAGGGAAATAATTACCTTGCTGTAGATTCAAACCTATTATTTCCACAATGTGTAATGTAATACCTTAATATGGTCAATTAGAAGTTGGAAAATAGTTATATTCTGCCCAAGTTTGAGAATTCAAAACGTAGACGATATTAACCTGATTAATTGTTTGCGATGACAATCTCTGTTGTCCTTTGAAGATAGAGTGTAGATTGATGTAGAATATTAATTATTACACTAGATAAATATAACTCACAAAGGATTTGTTATATGTCTGCCTACTTTACTGCTGGTGTTACAGGTTAACTAGTTTACATAGGAAATCCCCACCCCTTTCCAATTTGATAAATTTCACTGGAATGCTAAAAAATGTGCATTCCTTTTTGAAGATACAGGCACTTACTGATTTGAAGTCTTGTATTATACATTGTACACAATACCACATATGCCCAGTATTGTGTAATAATACTTCCCATATTTTCAGTAAAGATAGCACATATATATATCCACCTTGTCACAATTCTGCAATATTTGCTGGTGATGTGCGTACATTATCATGTAAATCAGTTATTCAATTGAAGGGGTTAGTGGAAGAAGAGGGCTAACTCCTTCGTAACTACATGAGGGAATTAGTCCCCTTCTTTCACAGACCCCGTCAAATTGTTCTTTATATTGTAATGAAAATATGTAGATGCTGAGCTGGGGTCGTCAAGCTGGGGTCACACAGAGTGGTCCAGTAGCTCGTCCCGTCCTGCAAGTGATGAGTAGTTTCCAGGGGCCCGTTTCACTAAACTTTGTACGACTAAAATGTTTGTAAGTGCAAATTCAGGATCGTCTGGAAATTTCAATTGATGGATTTACATTTATTGAGCATAGGCTGCATATGCAGCCTATGCTCAATAAATGAAAATCCAATAATTGTTTACAAGAAAAAGTGTTAATATGAAATTCACAGACTATCACAGTTTGCACTTACGAACATTTTAGTCGTACAAAGTTCAGTGAAACGGCTCCCAGGTTCAAGCCTAGGTCGGACTGTAAAGTTTACCGTTCTCAGTGTTACATAGTAAAGTGCGTGTGCATTTTCTTGAATACAAACAGTATGTGTAGCTTGTATTGTCCCGATTTCTACGTCTCTGAAGTAAGGCTGTAAAGGCAACTGGAAACATGAGGCAGTTAACGACATGGGAACGATTTTCCTGGGCTTGTCAATAGCAGATACACTCATTGACTTGCTTTGGGTAGCGCATAGGTACTATCGCCGTATACCGGCTTAAAGTTAATATACGATTGTGCCAATGCTTGCTACGTGACACAGGTCTGGCTGAAGTCCGAGACAATTAGTTAGCCAAACAAAAAATAAAAACACAACATTATAAAGATTCACTTGTGCTCGTCATATTTATGTGTTAATATGTTGTTCGTCAATGGACGAAAAGTACTTGTGATGATTTAATCCAGTCTAGATTCTGATTAACCCATTTCATTCTGAGGATACGCCATTGTATAGCGGAAAATTCTAAATACTTTCCTTCTATGTGCTCAGAAGTATATGTCACGACCACCATTTGAACCGTCTCATCGAGTGGTCACAACATATACTTTCATTGATAAATAACAAAAATAAAATATTTAATAAATTTCGTACCGGTAAAGGTGTATTCCGAAAGGAATGGGTTAAAATATATATTCACACAGTTGATTCTGTTCGTTAACCCTTACAATGCTGAATTAATTTGTGTCGTCGGCTGAATATTTATTTTCCATTTTTCTCATCAAAAACTTGGTTTTGCAGCATTTTAGAATCATTTCCATAGGAAATGATTCTAAAATGCTGCCAAACCATGTTTTTACTGAGAGAAAAGACAAAATATGAATTAACAGCAAACGACTATTTTCGGTTCCCGCATTCTAAGGGTTCAGCCATTCAACCCTACGGACCATAAAGCAAACATTTGCAAACACTGTAGATCCAGTATTGTATCTAGCCGTCTCATCAGGATCTGCAGTGTTTGTCAGTATTTTTCTGATATTTTAAAAATACCGATGAATACAATAGCCTAGAAATAAGCATT
The DNA here is from genome assembly GCA_029237695.1 of Conchocele bisecta. NCBI lineage: Eukaryota > Metazoa > Mollusca > Bivalvia > Lucinida > Thyasiridae > Conchocele > Conchocele bisecta. Next base: position 17,414,873 of record CM055274.1, on the reverse strand, counting down.
GAGCTTATCACCGTCTGATATGTATGGGTGAAAGGGTTAATGTTAGCAATGATACTTCAACGATGGAATGGCAAACAGTGTAAACCCTGAATGGATGTGGCAGCCAATCTGGAACTACACTGGTCCAAGACATTGTGATGCTCCTTCTGTCAGCTTAGGTGTCAAAATGTCATTTGACATCAGGCAATGTGGTGTTACACTAAATAGATAATTGCAGTAAATTGTTTGTGAATATGCATGGGTGGAATAAATGCTGTTCAGGCTGCCTTCGAGTCTACATCGGTCACAATGCTACTGATTGTACACCCGTGCTGGGGTGATAGTGTCAATCGGCTGTCTCAAACAAGGGACATGGTGTATCGTGTGACTTGCAAATGTATGCAGCGGAACCTCTCTCAAACAGAGACTCGGAACATCTCGCTGTGGTCAATTTTGTTGGCTTTCATTGTGTTAACCCTTTCAACACCAAGTAACTTAATAGGATGTTCCATGCCAATGTTTCACGCTATTTCATTAATTTTGTTCATTCAAATTATCCCATTCTTCTAAAAGGGTAATCTGTACGACGTTTAAAATTATTAACAAACAGTGGAGATCCTGATGAGATGGCTCGTTACGAGCCGGCTCATCTGGATCTGCACTGTTTGCAAACATTGTCTCTATAGAGGTCTGTGGTGTTGAAAGGGTTAATGATAATGTCTGGTCATAATCAAAAAGCATAAATGTCTTCAAGTGTACAAATATCAGAATTGCAGTGGAACTTCTCTAAATCTTACCCTTGCAACACTGTTCAATTTGATGACTGTAATTTATCTTAAATGCTAATGTCTGTTCATGATCACAAAGCACAAATGCCTTCAAATGCATGTTTAACTGAATTGCAGTGGAACCTCTCTTAGCTAGACATTCTTGGGACCTTTTTTGAGTGCGTATAACCCAGAATTACAGAGGAACCTCTCTGACCCTGTGAATCTCGTGAAGAATGATTTTCAGTGAGAAATAAGGAAAATACTCCTAATTTGAAGGCTAACATGCACTGAGCTAAGAAATAATATGTTCTGTTCTGTTCAGGAAGAATAGTAACACTAACTTAGTGCTCCAGTTAAGGTTCGTAATTTGACCAACTTTGGGTGAAATTTTGTTATTTCTTCATCAAAAATAGCAAGTTGGGAGTCCTTTAGAATCATCTCATTGAGACGATTCTAAAGCACTCCCAACTTGCCATTTTTGATGGAGAAATAAGAAATTTACCTCCAAATTACGCACCTTAACTGGAGCTCTGCTAACTTGGTGCTCGGCCTCAATAGTTAGCTAGGTTTCAACATGGACACATACTTTCCTTCCATATACCATCTGCCTTTTGTGGCTGATACTTGACACTGATGCGTAACATAATGACCAGTGAATATTGTTACACTCTTGTGGTCTGCTCGATTTTAATGTTTGTGCTCTCTTTTTTTCTCCATCATTCTAGTGACACATTTATTTTATAGCATATTGTGAAATGTATGGCGATGGAGTTGCCTTGGGTCATGTGGGTGGGTTGATCAGTTGCTTCAAACGAACGTTGTTTACATATTGGAGCTTTGTCACAAAACTTGAATATACCTGAACGGTTGAATTAATAGATACTTTATACATCCATCAGATAAATTTCCCCATGGACAATTCATATAAAACCATTACGCTTAGATTGGCACTCGTCGACTGAAGGAATAAATAATCTGAATGTGGCAATATGTTATCGGGCATCTTCGAGGTGACGGCATTGTTGAATTTTAACGCTTTTCATCTGATAAACACAAAGTTTAATAAAACAGCGCAACACCGCTACCTTAGATTAATATTGTTGTATCATTCTGAAATCAGCGCAGGATTATTGGTGTAACGGGCGATTGGACACAATTGATTCAGTCGGGTGGAAGGAAGGATGAATTCAAACTGACTTTAGATGAATAGTGCCCCATTTTGTGGAGTTTAATTACGAGCTGTTGGCCTGAGAACTTTGTGATGGTTCACTGTGTTCACACATTGTCGACATGAATAGGTAAGGTCACGTAATGTGCGTGTTTGTATTGGGTATAGGGTATTGCCTCGATATTAGTTCTGCCAATAAATGGACTATTTATGTTTGTTAAAATGGACTATTTTATTTCGGTTTGTTCTAATGATGGCTTATTGATAGTTGACAATATATTACGTGTGAGAAATGCATACGTTTCCACAGACTTGCTTTAGAGAGGACAAATTAAAATTATATGAACCAGGAGTTGGGTTAGAGTTTCCGGCCATCTTTTGATCTTTTAACTCCTCAAATAAAGTGTACACTTTGTACAAGAAATAAACTTATGGAAATAGGATATTGGGTAAGCCAGTGTCAATATTTATACTACTTTTGATTGGATGTAATATGATCTTGTATGTCGTGGAGCTGTATCACACCTTCTTGTTTGCATTTCTGGTCGCCTTATCTTATAGCACTCGCCTCTAGCTTGATGTAGCAATATTGACACTTCACAAGGCAGTATTAGACAAGGTGGACAAAAAGGACCGTTCCATGAATGCGGCCAGCGTAGTTTCCGAACAGTGTAGTTCCCGTCAGGGGCTACCTCGTCTTGCAGCACTCCTCTGACATTTTTCAAAAAAAATGATTGTATCCTTAGACTGAATTGGGTTAATGTTGTGCAGTGTCTATACACCCTATTCTGACAGCTGATGTGCTGCTGATCTTGCGTTACATCGGTTGCAAATGAAAGCTCAATTTAATAATCTGATAGTGTTGTAAATTAAACTGAAGGCAATATTTGTGATATTCTGCTCACCTACAGCTGACGGGTTCCACCTTCACACGTAGTTACTACGTTTGGGATTTTAAATTAAGTTTCTAGTTGAACCCTTTGAACCCGAAAGCCCGTTATCGCAGTTTATGCAAACAGTACACATCCAGATGAGCTGCTCGTAACGAGCTGTCTCATCAGGATCTGCACTTTTTGATAGTAATTTTCATATTTTTGAAAACAATAAATACCCCCTTTTCATAAATCGACTAGTCTGAAAACTATTTTGTGATGGTTGGATTGGTTGCAAAATCGACATCAAAATCCATTCCAGTTACTTCTAAGGGCTGAAAGGGTTTAAGCTACCGTCCCACACAAGAATTGTAGGGAGACATAGTTTTTGGCCATTCTTTAGATATCGGTAATAGTCATGATCTGTTCCATTACCAAATGAAGTTCAATTTCATTTGTAAACAGGAATTGCCATTCTTGAGATCAGGGTCAATAACTGTTTCTGTAAAACATTACTGGGACACAGTATATATTTCTCTATTTACTTTTTGTCGAGCCTGCTTGCGGAAAGAAGACTTAGTGATCACATTGACGTCTGGGTGTCCGTGCGTCAGTCCGTGCGTCCGAAATCTGCGTTAACGTTTTTAAATACCTTATATCTCTGCAGTCCTAAGTCACATTGACTTGAAACTTCATATGCTTATTAGTCATCATCCATATATTCATGCTGTATCCGACTCATGCAGCCCATTTGCCCAAGGTCAAGGTCAAATGACTTGGTAAGTTTGTGTTAAATTTTTGTCAAAATTTGCATTAAAAGTTTTCAGATACCTACTATCTCTGTAACCGTAAGTTGAATTTGCTTAAAACTTTGTATACTTATTGGTCATCATCTATATATAATCTGCGTTAAAGTTTTTACGTTAATTATCTCCACAACACTTACTCCGATTTATTTCAAATAATTCTTTATAATCATCCATATTTTCATTCTATATCCCATTCTATAGTTAAAGCTTTTACATACCTTGTATCTCCACAACCCTTAATTCAAACTTCAAATAAATACACTCCGAGACCATCAAATGCCTCGGCGGGCTCGATATGCGGGCCACGGCCATCTGGTTGTTGTGGATTGATCATACTTTACAATATTTTGATCATACTATATGCTCCATTGGAAATGATGCTGTCAAATGATGTTTTTTATTGAGAAAATAGACAAAATATAAAACAATAGCAGAGGACAATTTAACACATTTTATGCTGGGGATTTCCCATTTTGCTGATAGAAAAATCTGATTACTTTGTTGTATCTCCCTAAAAGTATATGGTGTGGCCACCATTTGAACCATCTCGATGAGATGGTTCAAATGGTGGCCACAACATATCCTTTCGATGAGAAATGAGAAAAATTCAGATTTATTTTAGAAATTTTTATACACATATATGGGTATTCTGCATGGAATTGGTTCCCGTAGTTTCCGCATTCTATAAGGATTAATAGTGACTTTGTCAAAAAGTTTATGTTATAATTATTCTCATAATGTCTACTGTCATTCATATTTTAATAACCAACTTCAGGTACACACTTTTGTTATTAGGAACTTCAAATGAACCATGCAGTGAATGGCCTTCAGTTGAGAAATATAAATATGACATTTCCGATAACTTTTCTTGTTAACGTTTTCAATTAAGACTAATTTGTCAATTTGTTTATGATAGATAGCGGGGATATAGTGTTAGTCCATGTACGTGTGTACACACGTAACACCTATCATTTTTTCAATAACTTATGAACCGCTTCATCGATTATGATAATATTTGGCCACAAAGTGCGTCTAGGGATGGTGCTTTGTTTTGCATTTGACCTAAAAGGCTGCCAGCGAGGGTATTATTTTCGTTTAGCGGTGCCATATCTTGTTGCCATTTATTCTATAGCTAAACTGTTTTGAAAACTCCTTTGGTAGTTAGAAACACCTCGAGATCTCCACCTGTCTACCAGAAATTTTGTCAGTTATGTGGCTTATGACATCATTGTAGTCCAGTAGCCTATTTCATCAACATGGCAAAGTATACTTATCTAGCAAAGTATACTTTGAGGGAGAAATTTTCAATTTAAAGATAAATTTATTAAGTTTTATTATACTGAATTTATTACTTTATCACAGCCATTTTGGCTGTGATAATGTAATAAATTCAGTATAATAATTCTGCATACTTTTAATCATCAAATATATGCAGTGGTTAGTTCTATATGAAATAATGCATTTTGGGAAAAATAAATGATTACTCCCTCAAAGTATACTTTGCTATATAAGTATACTTTGACATTTTGATGAAATCGGCTACTGATCAGTCTGCGCATCTTGATGTGTAAGGGTGGGTAACAGGTGGGAGCATGGGTAATTCAACGATAGGGATTCATCCTTAACGGAAACCTTATTCGGCTGTCATGTACGTCCCCCACCCCCTCCACCCAATGCAGCAGGTCGAATACGGGATCGAACCCGTTGGTACGGCCTTAAATGACCTTAGCTGTTGCCAGGCCGTTAAATCCCAAGAAAGAAACTGTTGTGTAAGAATCAGGGGGGCGTTTCACTAAACTCTGTACGACTAAAATGTTCGTAAAGTCAAATTTAGTATCGTCTGTAAATTTCAATTGATGGATTCACATTTATTGAGCATAGGCTGCATATGCAGCCTATGCTCAATAAATGTAAATCCAATAATTGTTTACAAGAACACGTTGCTAACTTGAAATTTATTGACTATCATAATTTTGCACTTACGAACATTTTAGTCGTAAGAAGTTTAGTGAAACGGCCCCCAGGACCTGGACTGTTCACCACTCAGTCGGTGAAATATCTGTCACACTCGTAACAAACATATTTCCTTGTTTGGTTGCAGGAGGGCAATAGCAGATTAGGAGCTAGACTGGCCCTGGTCACAGGAAAATGGGGCTGATTGCAATTGATTGCAATCAGGCCCCATTTTCCTGGGACCAGGGGCCTGTTTCACTTTGTACGACTAAAATGTTCGTAAGTGCAAAATTATGATGGTCTGTAAATTTCACATTAGCAATGTTTTCTCCATACTTTTGAAATCAATTGGGTATTCTCAATTTTCAATTGGGTATTTTAAAAACGTTACCCCATCATTTTTTTCAATTTGGTATTGCCATATTTTGATTACAAAAACCGATTCGGAAACAAATCGTACTAATTTATGTATTAATGGTACCGTTTTGTTATTGATATAATTAATTGAAGCAGTGTTGTACTTACATGTGTACTTATAAGAACACCAAAATGATTAGTTAAAGTTTGGAATGATTCCAAGTACATATAAGTAACTGTAACTAGAGTAATTGGGCTTATGGCATTTGTGACCAGTGTAGTTGCGGATCTGCTAGCACACTTGCAGTTATAAGTTATGTAACAAGCAGTATCATATATTCAAAAAATCATGCGAGATGTTTCATTATCTGAATATACGCTGATCAAGAATGCTTTGATTGGCAGATTGATCTTTGCAACAATCTATCCATTTTTTTTTTTGGCTGACCACGTTTGACAGCAATTCATCAATAATGTCAATCACGATTAATTTGGGGTCTCCACACACCGAGCTCAACTAAATGACTATGATGCCTTGTGCAATGGATTGAGATTCCACATTTGCATCGGCCGTAAAATAAATCTAAATAAGGTTAACATTGGTGGTGGACTTTTGCAATATGTTTTCTTCCACGTTTGGTTTGTTGCGGCCGCCATTTTGTTGCGCCATGTGTCACCAATTTTCTACGAAAAAATCTGACATGATCCGATTGTGTTATTTATAGTGTCTATCGCTAATACGATTATATTAATTGGTGAATTTGGGCGCCGTTCAACTCGTCCTATTTTAACTTAGTTAATTCGACCGCCATTTTATTCAACGTGTGCGTTGGTGGAAATAGTAATAATGTTACCATATTTTCATTTATTACTTATGATACTGTCCCACATGTAAAATATAAACCTGACACATTCAAAATAATAAAATGTCTGCTGTGCCCCCCCCCCCCCCCCCCCCCCCCCCCCCCCCCCCCCCCCCCCCCCCCCCCCCCACCCCCCCCCCCCCCCCCCCCCCCCCCCCCCCCCCCCCCCCCTCTCGCCAGGACCAATTCTTCTGTATCGTTTGTTTTATCCGTGCGGATAGTCGTTTACGAATGTCTACGGATGTTTTTCGTTGCATCTCCTTGAGTAGACTCGGGGTCGCCGAAACGAGCAGTTTCACATCGATTTTAATTTAAGAAAATAGACTAGTAATGAGCCTCGGCCCCGTGCAGGCACCGGGGTGGGATCAACTGATCCTGAGAATAGTGCTGCAGTAGCCATTGCTTGTCGTAAAAGGCGATTAAACTGGCTTAACGATTGTGTTCATACTTTCCGGAACCCACTATACCGGATTTGGCCCTCATGTACATTTTTGGCTTTCTTGTATGTGAGAGTTGAGTCAGGCTATGCCCCATATATAAAAGTAAGGTTAGCGCTAATCCTATTACTTTTAGGGAATGGGATAAATGATGCTGGTGTGGCGAGGGCCTGGCACCAGATCAGGTTGTTCTAATTTCAGGACTGAATATATATTTTGATTGTAAATATTGAGTTCTGAAGTTGGGATTTACCCCCCTCGGACAGGTGGATACGGGACTCGACCCCGTTGACCCGTCTGCGTGTAGACTCCCTGAGGCTTGTACCTCTATGTCAGAAAAGCGGACGTTAAACCCTATTCACTCACTCACTCACTAGTAATGAGCCTGGATATCGGGTTCACAATAGTGTCGCATCGCCGTATTTTTTTCCACAATTATTGATTTGAAAATTGGTAATATTTTCCGTAAATGACGTGGATTGTGACAACAAATTCAGAGGTAAATTAAGGGGAATTCAATTCCGGCTCGCGTGAGCTCTGAAGTTTGTGTCAACTTTCGCCATAATTGATGGGCCCCGTCTTTTTTTGTTCTCAAAATCAATATGGGCAAAAACGGCCGATGCGATAAGGGTGGAAATTCTAGATTTGGGATCATTAACTTGAACGGTACTCGAAACAACTGCCGTGTGGTGGGTTACTAGAGTTTTGTATCGAGTTGGACCCATTTTTTTCCTGCTAAGAGTCGGAATCGCTCCCGCTAAATCCTGGAGTTCAAATCGAATACACCCGACGACTGGTTTCCAGCCGTTATCGGTGAAATACAGCGAGACATTGTCCGCAGCTAGAGCCGGGACCAGACTTTGTAAACATTGAATGGCCGACCGCACAGATAATCGGCGATGATTTTGTAGGATTGTATACATGAACAAATCTAGCAGTACGCGACAGACTGAAAATACATTTGAGGAGTATGCTACAGGATAAAAAAGTATTGCGTACCGGACATTTTAATTGCTTTTTGGTACGCATTGTCTCTGATTTTAATTGGGTTTTTGCATTTTTTAATTGCGTATTTGCGTTATCTGGACCTCTGTGGTTATACCCCTTGTATGAGTTATACGATTATTCCTAATCCTATTACTTTTAGGGGAAGGGGCCAAATGACTTTGGTTTTGTATGCAGGGTATATTTATTTTGATGTAAATATTACGTTCTGATTTTGAGATTTTCTCCCCAATGCAGCCGGTTACATGCGGGATCGAACTGTTGCAGGGGCGGCGGAAGCGGGGGGGCAGGGGGGGGCGGTCGCCCCCCCCCCCCCAATAATTTGGTTGGGGGGGCATAGCCCCCCCAATAATTCTGTAAAAAAAATATTTTTTACTGTAATATATTTGTGTAATCATGATTACTGGGAACCCGACTGACTGAACCAACTCATTTAAGAGAGGGAGGAGCAGTTGGGACCTGCCGATCCGGCCTAACCGTCCATCCACGGAGTTTAATCAAACATTGTTCAAACATTGCTGAGAATGCAGGAAATTGTGTTTCACACCACTTGGATTTCAAAAAAATTTCGGGGGGGGGCGTGCCCCCCGACCCCCCTAGCGAAATCGGCCCCTTCGGGCCCTCACAAAGTTCGCCCCCCCAATAATCAATTGCTTCCGCCGCCCCTGTGTTGGCCCGGCCTTAAATGACCGTAGCGGTTGAACACAAATAAATCAAATTACCACATTTGATTCCTATACGAGGTATGAACAAATTGAAATAATTTTTGTATATGTTGTGACCACTCATTTGAACCGTCCCAATGAGTGGTAACAACATATAATTATGTGCATAATTAAGATGATTATTTATATTTGTTGTGCAAATCTTTTTTGTAGCCTCCGCATGTAATTGGTTAAGGCGTCTATACACCCATTCAGTGTGAACCCACTATGCTTCCCATGTATTAGGTACATTCGCATCTGTATATCATTGGACATTGCTGTTGAACTGACGTAAAACCGCATTCAATGAATCAATCAATTATTCTCCATAGGCAATGTATGATGGATCATTAAATAAGTGTTTGTTCTCATTACAATATTTTTATGCAATCAAACTTATGATGCGTTAAATATTATGACTACTAATTATGAATGTCGACATACAAGGCAAGTTCAATTAAGCCGAGGCAAGTGCAATTTAAAGCCGAAGATACCACATGAGCAACTGGTAGATAAAAAGGACCTTACAACATTTGTGACCAGTGTAGCCCAAGATCAGCCTGCCCATCCACGCAGTCTGATCATGGCCTACACTGTTCACCATCCATTCACTCAGAGAAACCCAACAATTTCAACACTACAGACCTCTATAGCGCTGTTTGCAAACAGTGTAGATGCAGATGAGCCGGATTGTGACGAGCCGTCTCATCCGGATCTGCACTTTTTGCAAGTACTTTTCATATGTTTAGAAAACAAACACCCTCTTTTTATAAATGGCTAGTCTGAAAATCATTTTGTGACAATTGGATCACACCGAAAATTAACATGTCGAAAATTAACATGTCGGAATCCATTCCAGTTACTTGGGGGTTAAAGGGTTAAGATTCTAATCTTACTGAATGAATATGCAAGAGGACCGGTATCTCAAATTGTTTCAGCTGTCATAGGGTAGCTTTTCTCCACAAGTGGCCCATTTCTGACATCATTTTATGGACCTATCACGAACTGATGAACATTGATGACACGAGACTCCAACATGGCTGCTATGACAATTCCGAATTGACCTTAAAACAACTGGTTCTCACCTTGGAATGGCTACTGATCAGTGATGTATATTTGACCCCAACTCCAATTGTAATTGTCGCTCATTTTTTTATTTCCTTCAGAAGACCAATTTTGTAACGCCTGCTTTAGTCCATCCATCCGCAGCCTATCGGCTGTCTTTCGGTCGGTCAGCCAACGAATGATTTGAATCATTCAATCCAGCTAGTCAATTGCACCCATCTGATGATCAGTCGATCACCCACTCAACCAAGCCTGCCTATCTGTCAATCAGTCAATCAGTCGGTCAGTCTGCAGCACTGGAGCAAATATAACCTTATCACATCTTTGACACATTTCTGGGTGTTGTTTCTGTATTAACACAGTTCATGTGCAAGGTATGTACGCGAGGATGTGATCAATAAGTTGGACCAAGTTCGTCCGCATGTACAAGCGATTATCTCTTCGTACATGCGAATGAACCTTGATAAAACTTATTCATAAAATATTGGGCACAAGTACTAGGCACAAGGTTTCAGTCTGATATCATGTTGTTTGTGGTGTAATACATGTGGGATCACTCGTCGGGCAAAAAATGAGACGTACCACACTAACAGTTGTACAATGTATTGCCTCTGGCAATCTGACCCCCATATCTTTTATCCTACTTTATTGACCTCGTAATATGTCATATGAACATTGATTGGTACAAATTAAGGCATCGGAATGGAGCTGTTCAGCATTTCCGACAAGATTTCAAACTTTAAAACGGCCGAAACAGCTTGAAGGCACATACTACCTCACCTGTGGGGAATTTTGTCCACACTTCCCTGATTATTATTCATAATGTAACCATAATTGTGTCGGTTCACAAGAACATATTCTGCTTTGTAACCAGTGTAGGCCCTGATCAGACTGCACTGATCAGGACCTGCACTGATTGCTATAAATACATTTGTTCGCTTGTATTTTGGTAAACGGTGTAGAGTATGGTCATGATGGTGAATTGACCTTATAAATTTGGGATTAATTAATATTTAAAAATGCCAATTAGGTTACATATTCAAATTTGTTAACATAAACATATAAACTGCCTTTGACGGCTCGTCTCAAAACATCCCGATCAATCATATCTGCCAATCATTTTGAAGTTCGTTGAAATATGGAATATACTTGGTTGTATTGTGTTGATTAATTTTGAATCTGAGTGCAGGTGGGCAACTATGTAGCGCTGGGCTTGTTTACTTGATGACTTTGACTGATAAATGTGCTGGATATTCTGATAGATGGTGCCTGACTGTAACATGATGTTGTTGTCTCATTGTTGTTGACCCGGATAGATGTTGGTGTTTGTACTGATTGGCTGTTGTTAATAGAAGGTAACATCTTATTTATCGTGTAGGGTTGCATTTTAAGACATTTTGTGCACTTTTCTTTAAATTTGTTTCCAGGATGTGCAGAGTGATCTGGGTCTAGGATTGTCCGAAAGACAATAAGCCTCATTTCTCCATATTCATAGCAATATGTAGGCTGCTAAATTTAATATAGATCCGTGTTTAACCCAGGTCATGTTTTTGCAGAAAAATGAGAACGAATGAGCAGAAAATAATCATAAGTATCTACTCATGTAGGGGTATTCTGTATATTCTAGTTAACCCTTAGATTGCGGGAACCGAAAATAGTCGTCTGCTGATAATTCATATTTTGTCTTTTCTCTCAGTAAAAACATGGTTTGGCAGCACTTTAGAATCATTTCCATTGGAAATGATTCTAAAGTGCTGCCAAACCAAGTTTTTGATGAGAAAAATGGAAAAAATAAAAAATATTCAGCAAACGACACAAATTAATTCAGCATTGTAATGGTTAATATATGATTACAAACTACATGGTTCAATTTCTTTACCGACATATAGAATGTTGACACGTTGTATCCCAATGACATTTCAACTTTTTAACAACCGAGGTGACGACCAACTTGCACCTGCCTGAAATCCACCCTGGGTAGGCATCAACTGAACTGAAAAACACATTTTGACAAATTGACACTATGGTGTTATCAGAAATCTCCGACTCTGAACAAGTTTTATACCGTCTTAAGAGCCTATATTGAATTTCACAATATAGATCTTATTAAATATACTCGACCGGACAAACCGTGTTTGTATAATTATGTGGGTACCGAAAATTGTCGTCTGCTGTTGTTTATATTTTGTCTTCTTTTTCAATAAAAACATAGTTTGACTGCACTTTAGAATAATTTGCAGTGAAAATTATTCTAGAATATTGTCAAACTATGGTTTTGATGTGAGAAATAGAAAATTAACAGCAGACGACAAAATTTACTTCAGCTTTGTCGGGGCTAACCCTATTCCAACCAAGACAATCTTTTCCAAGCAAACCCTTACACCGCTATCTTAATTGTTTGTCATCTGCTGTTTATTTTTCTATTTTTATCATCAAAAACATGCTTTGACAGCACTTTAGAATCATTTACAACATACTTTGACAGTACTTCAGAATCATTTCCATTGGAAATGATTCTGAAGTGCTGTCAAACCATGTTTGTATTGAGAAATAAGGCAAGATATAAAGCAACAGCAGACGACAATTGTAAATGCTATTCCAAACAAAATAACTGCAACTCTGAAAAGATGTTAACCCTTAGACCACTGCACACAACAATTGTCGTCTGCTGTTGCTTTATATTTTGCCATATTTCTTATTAAAAACATGGTTTTACAGCACTTTAGAATCATTTCCATTGGAAATGATTCTAAAGTGCTGTCAAATCATGTTTTTGATAAGAAAAATGGAAAATAGAAAATAAACAGCAGACGACAAAAATTAATATAGCAGTGTAAGGGTTAACATGTTTTAACCATATTCTAGGCAAAACGACGCTTTTGCTGGGAATAGGGTAAATTTAACGACAGGTAGAATATAAGATGCATTGTATCAGATGTGGTCCAAAAGTCTCGAGATGGGGTCAATGGTTTTGTATTACCAGCTATATATTTTAGCTCGTCATAAAATCATAGTTTGTGGCCGTTTAGTGGTATATTAGCAGCAAATTAAATACAAGCAGAAACAATGTACTTCTTGATGACCCAATAAAAGTTGTATTTGTCATGCTTGTGGAACATTGACTTTGCGGCAAGTCTGGACGTTGTACATAGGACATCGTTGTCAATTAGTAGAAGCGTACATCCTATGTGTCTTCTGAATAGTGCACATGTACAGTGTACCTAACCCAGATCAGTAGCCGATTTCACCAACATTGCAAAGTATACTTATCTAGCAAAGTATACTCTGAGGGAGAAATTTTAAATTTTAGGATAAATTTATTATTGTTATTATACTGAATTTATTACATTATCACAGCCATTATGGCTTTAATAATGTAATAAATTCAGTATAATAATTCTGCATACTTTTAATCATCAAATATATGCAGTCGTTAGTTCTATAAGAAATAATGTATTTCGGAAAAAATAATGATTGCTCCCTCAAAGTATACTTTGCTAGAAAAGTATACTTTGCAATGTTGGTGAAATAGGCTACAGATGGTGCAATGGACTTATATACAGTATAACTTCGATCGCTCGAACCGGCAACGGAATCGAGTTTGAGTTCGATCGATGCATAGTTCGAGGGAATGAAGTTTAAAAAATGTACTGTCACATTCAGTCAATAAAATCACTTATGTGAATATATGATATGACCGATGTGACATGCCATTGTATATGCATTACATTTGGAGGGAGAAATGAAAAATAACAAATACAATTGTAAAGTTGCTGTTTTATTCAATATTTACATGTAATTATACGTCAAATAAACCGCTATGTTCCGCTTTGCGTCTATACATAATACTGGTATTCCCAGTGTCTACAAATAGCACATAGCACAGTGGTTGGAATAAATATACAAACGGAAAATATAAACGAAACAATGTCGGTATACAATTATAAACACTATAAATTAACGCCTGAAGAATTCCATGATCTCGGTTTGTTTGTTATTGGCACATTACATAAAATGAATTTTGTTCAAATCACTTAATTAGCGTCGACATCATAACGCCCGTAATTCACGCCGCTATTGTTTGCGATTTGTGATTTAATGTCATCCCGCGTCAAGGGAAACTACTCAACGCGACCGTCCGCAATGGTGGAATTCGCACCTCGTTAGACAAACAGCTGATCACAGACTTACCTGTTCGAGTTATTAGCGGTAATTGCCACTGTTTGACCGTCCACAGGACTAATCCACAGGTTCGACTGTTCAAGTAATTCATAGTTCGAGTTTAAGGTGTTTTATTACATGAATTATTTGCCGGGACTGTCGAACCAGTTCGAGTTTTCCATGGTGTTCGAGCCAGACCTGTTCTAGTTATCGAAGTTCTACTGTATGCACTTTTTTTTCAGCCTTCTAGCTGAAATATAAAAATATTCATTTTTGACGCGCCCGCTTGCGGAAAGCGCGATATAGTCGGCCGTTTGGCGTACGTACGTACGTACGTACGTACGTACGTGTGTCCGGTTAAAGTTTTTGGTTAAGTTCTTTGGTTAAAGTTTTTGGTTAAGTTTTTTGGTTAAAGTTTTTCGTTATACTATATCTCTGCAACTGCTTTGCCCATTACCTTGAAACTTCACATGGGTGTTTATCATCATCTATATTTTCATTCTACCCCCCTCCCGTGCGGCCCCTGTGCCCAATGTCAAGGTCAAATTACTTTGAAGTTTTTGGTTAAGTTTTTTGGTTAAAGTTTTTCGTTATACCACATCTCTGCAACTGCTTTGCCCATTACCTTGAAACTTCATATGGGTGTTTATCATCATCTATATTTTCATTCTACCCCCCTCCCGTGCGGCCCCTGTGCCCAATGTCAAGGTCAAATTACTTTGAAGTTTTTGGTTAAGTTCTTTGGTTAAAGTTTTTGGTTAATGTTTTTTGTTATACTATATCTCTGCAACTGCTTTGCCCATTACCTTGAAACTTCACATGGGTGTTTATCATCATTATATTTTCATTCTACCTCCCTCCCGTGCGGCCCCTGTGCCCAATGTCAAGGTCAAATTACTTTGAAGTTTTTGGTTAAGTTTTTTGGTTAAAATTTTTGGTTAAAGTTTTTAGCTCACCTGAGCGAAGCTCATGTGAGCTATTGTTACCGCAATGTGTCCGTCGTCCGTCGTCGTCGTCCGTGAACATGTTCAAACGTCTTCTTCTCGGTAACCATTGGGCCTATAGTCACCAAACTTCATGGTCATGGTCCTTAGGTAGGGGGATTACAAAATTGTTAAAATGACGTCATTACGTAATCCAAGATGGCCGCCGTCTAAAAATAGAAAATTCTTCAAAAATCTTCTTCTCAAGAACCGCCAACCGGATTTCGACAAAACTTGGTAGGAATGATCGATGTACAATGCTCTTTCAAAGTTGTTAAAATGGTGACCCCGGGGTCAAAAATGGGTGTCGCCCGTGGGGTCAAATTGGGGTCAAATTTTATTTTTGATCGAATATGGTCATGTCATATATCAAATTGAAGGTATCAACGAGGCGATCACTCTGGTGCATTTTTTGTCGAAATCGGATGGTTATGTCATCCAAGATGGCCGCCAAAAGGTCGTTCTTTTATTAGAAATTTCAAAATTCTTCTTCACATGAACCGCTTGGCCCATGGTAGCCAAACTTAAAAGTTATGGTCCATGGGTGAAGCCTTTTCAGATTTGTTAAAATGGAGGTCATCGCTGATCCAAGATGGCCGCCGTCTAAAAATAGCATAAATTCTTAAAAAATCTTCTCATGAACCGCTAGCCGAATTTCGACGAAACTTGGTAGGAATGATCGATGTACAATGCTCTTTCAAAGTTGTTAAAATGGTGACCCCGGGGTCAAAAATGGGCGTGGCCCGTGGGGTCAAATTTAATTTTTGACCGAATTTGGTCATATTATATATGTAATCGAAGGTATCAATGAGGCGATCACTCCGGTACATTTTTTGTCGAAATCGGATGGTTATGTCATCCAAGATGGCCGCCGAAATGTCAAAAGGTCGTTCTTTTATTAGAAATTTCTAAATTATTCTTCACATGAACCGCTTGGCCCATGGTAGCCAAACTTAAAAGTTATTGTCCATGGGTGAAGCTTTTTCAGATTTGTTAAAATGGAGGTCATCGCTAATCCAAGATGGCCGCCATCTAGAAATAGCATAAATTCTTAAAAAAAATTCTTCTCATGAACCGCTGGCCGGATTTCGACTAAGCTTGGTAGGAATAATCGATTTACAATGCTCTTTCCAAGTTGTTAAAATGGTTACCCCGGGGTCAAAAATGGGCGTGGCCCGTGGGGTCAAATTGGGGTCAAATTTTATTTTTGACCAAATATGCTCATGTCATATATCAAATTGAAGGTATCGATGAGGCGATTGCTCTCATGCAATATTTGTCGGAATCGGATGATTATGTCATCCATGATTGCCACCAAAAGGTCCATTTATTCAAGATTTTGAACATCTTTTTCTCAGGAACCACATGGCCAATGCTGGCCAAACTTCATAGGAAGATCCTTGGGTGAAGCCCCTGTGCCCAAGGTCAAATTACTTTGAAGTTTTTGGTTAAAGTTTTTTGGTTAAGTTTTTCGTTCTACTATATCTTTTTTTTTAGTGTCCATGCAGGCCGCGGCCATCTAGTTTATCAGGCGGGCAGAAAATCACGTTTGGAGCATAAGTCGTATACCGCTGGACATATCAGGCCTCGACAAATCCACTCGTCCACTCGTATTGACGAGTGAATTTTCGATCTGGACGAGTGAAAATTTAATGCAACGATGTGGGAAACATGCAAAATATTAGGGTCTGCCTAATTTTCTGCTCGTCCAGAATGGATTTCAACTTGTAACGAGTTGAAATTCAATCTGGACGAGAGGAAAATTAAAGATTTGTCGAGGCCTGCATATCTTCATGAAACTTCATAGTTGTGTTGATATCAATTAGGCGAACACCCCTGTTGAAGACGGGCTTCATCTGTACAAATTGATTGATTAATTTCACATTGTACTGCATATTTTGTGTCATCAACTCCTCCGATAGCTTTCAATCGATGGATCTGAAACTTTGCTCACGTCTTCCACACATATGACGATGGTTAGCCTATGAAAAAGGTTTAGACATGTCACAAAGTCCATGTTTGGCCATCATGACAAATGTAACATTTATTGGGTCATCAAAAGCTACATTATTTCTTGTATTTACTTTGCCATTAACCCTTAGACCACTACACACAACAATTGTCGTCTACTGTTGCTTTTATATCTTGTCTTATTTCTCAACAAAAACTTGGTTTGAAGCATTTCAGAATAATTTCCAATGGAAATTATTCTGAAGTTCTGTCAAACCATGTTGTAAAAATGTAAAATAGAAAATAAACAGCAGACGACAAAAAAAAATTAAGATAGCGGTGTAAGGGTTAATATACTACCAGCCAGGGGGCCGTTTCACTAAACTTTGTATGACTAAAATGTTCGTAAGTGCAAATTTAGGATCGTCTGGAAATGTCAATTGATGGATTTACATTTATTGAGCATAGGCTGCATATGTAAATCCAATAATCGTTTACAAGAATCATAATTTTGCACTTACAAACATTTTAGTCGTTCAAAGTTTAGTGAAACGGGCCCCTGGTCCATATCACATGTATACCATGCTGTAACTCGATTAATATTTCTATTTTATTGCTGGCCCGGAGGGGAATGCAGCCAGGACGGGAGACAATGTCAATCAAGGAATATTAATATACCTAATAAGTCTGTATTAGCATACAGTGGTTGTAAATCAATGCTGGGACAACTATCAATCTTCGCCATCAATAAATACATGCCTTTATCTGTCCAGTGGAAAGCCGCCTGTTTTACTTAACTTTGTATGAAAACGAAGTTTGTTATGAAGGTCAAAATGAAATTTACAATAGCATTCGCTCTGACAGCCAATGTTGGCAAATTGTTTGTGGATGTGCTTACATTTAATTATATATACATGTATGGTAGGTAGAAAATGTGACATTAGGGGACCACATTAATGCGAGAAGCGAATTCATAATAATCTTCATACAAACATTCATCATACAAAGTTTACTGAAATGAGCAGATTGAGTTTACCAGTTTGATTAATAAAGAATTTAATTTAAAATATATTGTTTGCTTGAAAATCTACATGAACTTTCAACTTGTTGAATGATGAGATAGTAAACATCCATCAAAACTAAAAACAATATACCGGTACCTGACAACCTTCAAGCCTTTCAGCATGTTGCTGGAACCACCATTTCCTTTGATGTACAAACTAATGCTAACTCGGTGCTCCAGATAAGCTGCATATTTGCTTAAATACCCAATTAAAATTGCCAAAAACCCAATTGAAATCCGAAGTAGTGAGTATCAAAAAGCAATAACAAATTGTTGTACCTTTATCATGATGCAGAAAACAATAAACCGACCACAAATATAGCATGTTTTTTCTTATTTTTCCATGAAAACACATCTTGGTATTTCATTAGAATTGTCTCCAAGGAGACAATTCTAATGAAATGCCAAGACATGTTTTCATTTAGAAGCTTACTATTCAATAATTGCTGGAGATCTGTTGATGTGTAAACAGCAGTGTGATTTTATTTTACCCAATTAAAATTTTGAAATACCCAATTGTTTCAGAAATGATGGAGTGACAATACTCAATTACTAATTGCTTATCTGGAGCCCTGCTAACTCATTGTTATGAATGTTACACCGGTAACCGCAATTGGCGCTATGAAAAATGAAAAAGGAAAATCTGGGCGTTGTGGCACAGTATGCGTGTGCTGATAGACATTAAATAATGCTTTGATTCAGGTTATATGCGCATTTATCATCGGACGTTATTTTGTTGGTTCATCTAAACGTATAATTACCATCGCTCGAACTGTGGGGATTATTGACTTTAATAAGCGTATTTCAGTTGGGTGTATAAATACACCCGACTTGGCGTTTGTGCCTTCGATCCAAAACTGCTTGCATCTTCATCAAAATTTACACAATTTATTCAGGATATATGTTTGAGTCTACATATGTAGTGTCAGTTAATGAATATAGCAAGCAGCATAGACCCTGATCAGCCTGCACAAATGTGCAGGCTGATCAGGGTCTATGCTGATTGCCAATACCGAATTTCAGTTACCACCATTTCTCGTGTACTCGCTTGTTTACAATACCTGGATATTCGATAGGCAGTTTTATACAGGTAGCGTTTCCCAGCATGCGATTGGCTGTCGCTCGATTGAAGGCTGATCAGAATTCACACTTCATCACGCTCATAGAACCGCTCGTATTAACATTATAATCGCCGTCGATTTTTTCGAATTTGGTTCGGATAATTTCTAGCCCCAGCTTATTATGAAAGTTAATGGAGCCTAAATTTGTGGTCAAACATTCGCGTGGATAAATTCATCAGTTGACAGGATAGGATACGGACATTTAATGTGGATAGGATAAGGACATGTAATGTGATTTTCGATCCCGACTGGACAGTTGTCTATGGATGGGGTTAATTATTACGTAACAGACATGTGGTTGATCACTATCAGGTAAGGGCATCTTTGATCTTTGTTGATGAACTAAGTGGTCATTCCGGGTGAGTTTGTAAATGTTTATATAGATCGTAGACAATTTACCGAACACTGGACAATGGACTGTTACAATGCTTCAGGGTATAGAATTTTCAAGGTTAATTTCTTCAATATTTCGAATATGTAGGCAGCAATATTTCATGTATATTTGACACGTTATTATCTTGAATAATTTGCAGAGAAAAGAAAACATTATTTTGACAATACAGATTTTAATCTTGTATGAAAAGCGTAAAAACTTCAGTTTCATTCAGCTTGTACAATATTTATGGGTACCGTGTATATAATTGAAGTGGTCAGTGGAAGAAGGGGGCTTAAATACATGTAGATTGTAAACATAAAAGGGCAAATCATTTATTAATTGAACGGGTCAGTGAAAGAAGGAGCCAACTCCACATGGAGTTGGCTCCTTCTTCCACTGTTCAATTAATAAATGATTTGCCCTTTTATGTTTACAATCTACATGTGTTTAAGACCACTTAACCCTTAATGTGCAGGAGTGGGTGGCAGGTGGGAGCATGCGATGGGTAATTTAACGATCTGGGTTCATCCTTGCCGGAATCCCGTCTGGAGACCTGGGGCCCGTTACACTAAACTTCTTACGACTCGTAAGTGCAAATTTAAGATCGTCTGTAATTTACAATTTATGGATTTCCATTTATTGAGCATAGGCTGCATATGCAGCCTATGCTCAATAAATGGAAATCCAATAATTGTTTACAAGAAAATAGTGTTAATGTGAAATAGTCAGACTATCATAATTTTGCACTTACGAACATGAAACAGCCCTCTGGTTTGGCCATCACATACGTCTTTGGCATTTTGTATGTGGAAAAAAAAAAGGAAATGAAAAATAAACAGCAAATAACACAAATTGAATTCACCATTGTTGGGGTTATGCTATTTCATACATTGTACAGTGAAACCTCTCTAAACCGGACACCCTGGTAGATCCACTGTAAATCAGGCATTTGATCATTCTGAGCCATAGTTGTGTGCTATGCGATCACGAACAGACATGATCACCTGAGATATATATGACCAAGAAACTCATCAAAAATAACATCACAGGTGTTTTATTGGTGTCTGGTTTAGAGAGGTTCCACTGTATCATACGAGCCTACAAATAAAATTTCTTGTATCTGTAGCCAATTTCATAAAAATTGCAAAGTATTACTTATCTAGCAAAGTATACTTTCAGGGAGTAATCATTTATTTTTCCCAAAATGCATTATTTCATATAGAACTAACCACTGCATATATTTGATGATTAAAAGTATGCAGAATTATTATACTGAATTTATTACATTATCACAGCCAAAATGGCTGTGATAATGTAATAAATTCAGTATAATAAAAATTAATAAATTTTCCTTAAATTGAAAATTTCTCTCGAAGTATACTTTGCTAGATAAGTATACTTTGCAAAGTTGGTGAAATAGGCTACAAACTATCAAATGCAATGTCATTGTCATTGTCTACCATTGTCATTTAATTCTCCGATGCAGGTATTGGAAGGTATATCAACATACCAGTATGTATCATTAGAATTAAATGGATTGAAGCAACAGATTCAAGTTTGGGCACACTATTGCAAGGTCTTGTCAACTTTGATGTGCCACATATTGGATCTATTGAGCTGCATTGTGCACTAGGTACGGCACAAATTGATCTGTACATCCGCCATATCAATTGACAATGGGATTAATGTCAAGGGCGACTTAGTCCATCAGAGGTGTGGCCATTTCTTAATGATGGAGTATTCCAACAGAGTGGTAGGAATCGGTGGGTACTTAATTTGCCATTGTTCAAATAAAGTGTCAGTGGAATGGGATTCATTCATGTCTGGTTTACAGCGACATATTTGTGATTCATTAACCAATATCATGCCAGATACTAAAAAAATGATTAAAAAATATCCAAATTTACCAACATTTTTTTTCCCATGTTTTTTTTGTTTCTCTACAAAAGTATTTGATGGTTTGACGGTGAGACGGTTCAAATGAGTTGTAACAACATATACTTTCATTGAGAATGAAGAAAATAGGAAAATAAAAAAAAATGATTGTAAATTTAGATACATGTGAATTGGTATCTGGCATGATATGTGTTGATTGATGTCTAGTTTACAGGGACATGTTTGTTTCTACATGCGTTTTATATGTTCACCAGCAATCAGCAATATAAACATATAAACGAGAACCCATTTGAATATCTTGCTTTTTGTGGGTATGGAGAATATTGTCCAATTCCTTAACGTATCATAAAAAGCTCCCCTCCTAATATATATTATTCTATTAACCTATTTATACTCTTACTCATTCATAGATATCAACACTGACCAACATCTTTTCTATTTTCTTGATTTCTTAAAGAAAACATATGTTGTTATTATTCACTTGAACCGTGGCCACATATACTTTTGATGAGAAATAAGAAATATATAATCAGCTCATTCCATGTGAAGAATTGTATATCTTCAGCATGAATTGTGTTTATATGGTGATATAGTTTGCTGATGGCAACAATGGTAGTTCTTTGATTCGAATGGGAACAGTGTAGAACCTGATCTGACTGTGTGGATGCACAGGCAGATCTGGGTCTACGCTGGTCACAAATAATGAAAAAAGGTCTGTTTATCTACCTGTTTCAACGAAAGCTCCATAGGTGTCTGTGGCATATGAAATTGCATAATTGTCCACTTTAATGTTACTAAATAATAGTGTTAGCAGATTAACTTACACTGTTGTATATATAAGTGGCAGGTTTGCATGACTTTGTGCAATAAGCAGCTAACTTTCTGTTTTGAATCTGTGATGATGCCAGATTGGGTCACAATAGCCGCCACTTCACTGGCGATATATCCATATATATATTGTCATAATCTGCTCCGCTAATGATAGGGTTGGTGTTCAGGTATTACCTGCTGTGGTGGAGGCGTGCAGTTGTGAAGGACATGCATGTAAAGTTGTTTATCAGGTAACCTGCCCTGCATTGACCAAATACGTACTGACTGATAACATATTGTTGTATCAGGTATTGCCCTGATACAAATATCCGGGTTACAACGAAGTGAAAACTGACGTTCCATTGGTCGGATGACGTCATGTGACGTCGGTGTAATGACGCAACATAAACAAGTCCGCGTTCTGTCCATAGAATACGACGTCATCTAATGTCATTTTCGAGCATAAAACATTACCTGATAAATAGAATACCAGGCTAGTGTATTTTGATATCAAGTTTATCAGGCTCGGCTCGGAAACGGTAGAAATTCCTCGTCAAGCCTCGGAATTCCTACACGTTTCCTAGCCTTGCCTGATAAACTTAATATCAAAAGACACTAGCCTGGTATTCTCTATTTGTCTTCCTAGTTATTGGAAAAATTCAACCCTTGCTACATTTCTCAATTAACAATATTGTTGTATGTATATTAAACCATATACATTAAGTCAATCAATTGATAACTATGTCCATCAATTTGATAAATCAATTAATCAATCAACCAGTCAGCCAATCAATCAATTGACCAACCAATCAACTAAGCAACCAACCAACCAACCAGTCAGTCAGCCAACAGACCTACCAACCTACCAACGAATCAATCGATCAATTGATAAATTGATAAATATATTATACAGAATTCAATTTAAATGCATGTAAGTGTCTTTGTTTGTTTCACTACAAATATAATTAGTAATTAACAATCTCTCTGAAAGGATTTCTTGTCCAATCATTAGGAAAGTTAACATTGTTCCTATACTACATTTCTCGATTATTATAGTCCATAAATAATGTATATTTCACAAAAATTCAACTTAAATGAATGTCTAAATACTATTTTGTTTATTTCTCTTTGTTGCAATTCTGTATTAAACTAATCTCAAAGTCTTCCTTTCTATTATGCAAGTTGATAGAGCTGGGTGATCAGATTTTCCCTAATACTTCTCTATATGGCCGCGGTATTAGCCTGTAATGCCTAGTAATGTGTCCAGACGGTTGCCATATCACTATCAAACCTACGGAAAGTCATAGATCCATGCTAAGCCCCAGGTAAAGGGAAATCAGTAGCCGTTTCCGCACAGGTGAATTAATCGTCTTCAGGCAATGCGAGTGTTTTTATTTACTAGAGAATTTTATCAGTCAATATTTATAGCCTGAGACATCACTGGATATTAATTGTGTAGGCTTTTGTTTTACATTAAATAAGAATTTCTAACAGGATTTTAGATATTGCATTTACAGGTATAAATGAATATTAGGCTTTGCAGAACTACTTGTAAAATGGTGTATTGAAGTCTTTGGATGCAATATTTATTGAAAAAAATCTGATTATTTTGTTTATTTTTCCACAAAATTATATGTTGTTACCACTCGTATGAACCGTCTCGTTGAGACTAGATTCATAGACCCTAATAATCATGCAGATTATGTACATGATGATCAGGATCTTATATATTTAAACTAAATTCATTTCTGACTGTCTGTTGCAAATATTATGTTTAACCCTTTCAACACTACAGACCTGTATAGTGGTATTTGCAAAAAGTGTAGATCCAGATGAGCCGGCTCATCTCATCAGGATCTGCACTTCTTGCCAGTAATTTTCATAAATGGACTAGTCTAAAAATCATTTTGTGACGATTCAATTAAGTGGTTGCAAAATTGACATATCAAAATATATCAAAATCCATTTCAGTTACTTCGGGGTGAAAGGGTTAATTTTGTCTTTACATGTAATGAATTTTCTTCACTGTGTATTTGTAAACTCTGAATGTTCTGGCTGTGTGGGTTTTATGATGTACACTGTTGCTATTACATTTACTGAGATCACTCAATGGTATAATTGTATCTTCTTTGCTTTCAGTGCTGGACATTACGACGAGTGACCATCGGAATCTTAATAAGGACATCACAGTATCGGAGTGTGTAAGAGATGGACATTATCTGCTATTAACCTCCACGTTATTAGACATTTAAAGGTGCTGAAAGGTACATTGTTGCGTGTGTTTACGGATTTAAATTGAATTTCCTTGATCAAATTGAATTTCCTTCATTCATCTTCAAGTTTGTTTTGGTGACACCATAAATTGGACATTTGAAGGAAATTGACGACCGCAGTTACGCCTATATGGCCTTGGTGGTGGATTAGTAAAAGTATTTCCGGAAGTTTTGATAAATCATGAAAACCAGTTACAGGGACTAGTGGAATTACTTCAATTGCAGAGACGGCTAGATCACCAACATGGAGCCATCTGACAGTATCTCCTGTTTGATTTGTGTGTTTTCCTACCTCATTTCTTACTCTGATGGACTTAGTTACAACATACCTGAAAACCTTGCTCCTGATACAGTATTTGGTAACATTTGGACAGATGCAGACATTAGATCTTTTGTAAGTGAACCTGATGTCGGTTACCTGGAATACCATTTTCTGGATTTGGAAAACAAGTATCTGGAATATTTTAACGTGGATTCGAAAACAAGCAGTTTAAGTGTCCATAAATCAATGGACAGGGAAACTATTTGTCAATTTTCATCTGCATTCTCTTGTTCTGTATCAATAAAAGTCGCCGCACAAGTGGCAATTGGATCATTCTTCAAGAAAATAACAGTGACAATAAATATTGAGGATGTAAATGACAACCAGCCTTATTTTCCGGCCGCGTCATTAGCGCTGTCATTTTCGGAAGCTGATGTCGCAGGTACTGCTATACAGCTTGATGTTGCTGCAGACCCCGACAGTGACAACTTCACAGTTAAACAATATGAAATCCTGCCAGCTGATGTTCCATTTAGAATGGATTATCAGGCCTCTTCTGACGACAAAATTTTAAATTTGGTTGTTGATGGTAAATTGGACAGGGAAACGGTCAATACATATTCATTCAATGTTGTGGCAAAGGATGGTGGATCTCCACCTCTGAATGGCACAATGTTACTGAACATTACTGTGGAAGACGCAAATGATAACAAACCAATCTTTACTCACCCCATCTATAATGTAACAGTTAAGGAAACGATCCTGGACAACACTACAATCCTCACTGTTCATGCTAAAGATGCTGATTCTGGTAGAAATGCTGAGATCCTTTATTCCTTAAGTTTGCAACAACCTCAGGAAGTCCGGGACACGTTTGAGATCGATGCAACGACTGGAGAAATACGTGTGATTGGTCAGTTGGAATACTCCAAGAATAATATTCACCAAGTAAGTGTGATTGCCATGGATAATGGTGAACGTCCACAGAGTTCCCAGGCTGTTGTACGAGTCACGGTCATAGATACAGAAAATAACGCACCACAGATAAATGTAAACCTACTATCACAGTCTGATAAAGCAGAAATATCTGAATACGCTGTTGTTGGGACTGTGGTTACCTATGTTGAAGTTGTTGATGATGATGAGGGAAGAAATGGACTGGTTTCATGCTCCACTGAAGGCGAATATTTTGGACTACAGGCTCTGGAGCTGAAGGAATACAAGGTGATGGTAATCAGTCCATTAGATAGAGAGAAAAAGGAAACACATAATGTCACAGTAACATGCCATGATTTTGGTGTTCCACAAAAACATTCTGAAGCAAAGTTTTCAGTTAAGGTTAAGGATGAAAATGACAATGCTCCAATTTTTGCGGACTTAGATTCCCATAGATCGTCTATACGGGAAAACAATGGTAAAGGATCGACAATTCTACAGGTGTATGCCCTCGATAGCGACAGTGGAGAGAACGGACGTATTTCCTACTTCCTTCTCGATGAAGATAAATCAAAATTCAACGTCAATGCCAAAACTGGTCTCATCACAGCTCAAGTGAGTTTCGATCGTGAGAAAGCATCAAGTCATGAGTTTCCTGTGTTTGCAGTTGATAGTGGGAAAATAAATCTAACATCCTCCACAACTGTTTATGTAAACATCGAGGATGAAAATGACAACCGCCCACAGTTTGTCGATGATAATTTCACATACTTCGTGCCAGAAAGCCAGTTGAAGGAGACTGTTCTGGGTAAAGTCACGGCTGATGATGTAGATGAAGACATGAATGGATATGTCTCGTACAGTATATATGGAAACTACACCAATTTACCATTCCAAGTTCTGCCAGATGGTACTGTGAAAACTACAAATAAACTAGATCGTGAAGTGAGTGCACAGTATCAGTTCACTGTAGAGGCTATTGACCATGGAATAGACACGAGACTGGCCAATTACACAAATGTTACGGTCGTCGTAACGGACATCAATGACAACTTCCCAAATATATCGTACCCACGTGATGCAAATGTTATTAAATACATTACGTACATGATGCCTGCAAAAACTGAATTTATGAAAATAGAAGCTAGTGATAAAGATGAAGGTAGTTTTGGAGAGCTATCGTACATTATTGAGAAAAGAAATGACACGCAGCTATTTGAAATGGGCAGAAATGGGGAAATTTATGTTGCGCGGAAAATGTTTGAAAATGATATAAGCACTTACGCATTAGAAATAACAGTGTCCGATCAAGGTGTGCCACCGAAAACAGCATCAACGAAAGTGACGATCGCTGTTTTGTCTAAGAATATCACAGACCTTGCTGCACCTTCATCATCAGACAATAACCAGAACGTGATCATTACTGTAATTGTTATTGCCGTCACTCTACTTATTGCAGTTACAATTGTCGCAGTAATCCTGATTGTTCGACGAATGGACTTGAAAGGGAGGAAATACGGAGAAAATAACAACATAGCACACGTCGCTCATGTTCCAGGGTGTAATGACATGTCAAAGAATGCTCCGAGAAAGATGCCGGATCTTTCGATGATGTACGATCGACCAATGACTCCAACAGCACCAGTGTTGGACAGAGCGATTGTACAGAAGGCTGAAGTCAAGACAAAAGATGTTACATTTCAGGTAATATTTTATTTCACAATAGCAAGATGCTTCAAGGCTTTCAGTAGGCTCTGAAAGCAAAGGTTCAAAATAGCTGAATAGATATTCTAGAATTTTAATCCTTAGAATGTGGGAAACGACAATTGTTGTCTGCAGATGTTTCATATTTTGTCTTTTCTAAATGAATGCACGGTTCGGCAGCTTTTTAGAATCATTTAATTTCCATCATGATTCTAAAGTTCTGCCAAACTATATTTTCGTTGATAAAAACTAAAACTAAAGAAATGATCAACAGATGACAAAATTTAATTCAGCAGTGTAATGGGAAGTGAAATGTAGAATCCACAGTTCAAGTGTTCCTAAGGGTTACAATTGAAAGCCCTGGAAACTGCTTATTTTGAGTTGGTGACCAGTGTAGCTCCAGATCAGTCTGCACGTCTGTATATTCCTTGAATAACTGCAGAACAATCAACTATACTATATTGCAGTCCTGGGTAGAACCAGCTAGTAGGCCAGAAGTTTTGTTTGTAAAATGTATTACACAAATTGGAGTTCAACACCCAGTAGCCTATTTGACCAACATTGCAAAGTATACTTATCTAGCAAAGTATATATTGAGGGAGAAATTTTCAATTTACGGATAAATCAATTTTTATTATACTGAAGTTATTACATTATCACAGCCATTTTGGCTGTGATAATGTAATAAATTCAGTAAATAATTCTGCATACTTTTAATCATCAAATATATGCAGTCATTAGGTCTATATGAAATAATACATTTCCGGAAAAATAAATGATTACTCCCTCAAAATATACTTTGCTAGATAAGTATACTTTGCAATTTCTATGAAATATGCTACAGATCTGGGTACTTTAATCCATTTCATGCTGAGGATAGGCCATTTTGTTTGTGGAAAATCCTAAATAATTTCTTTCTCTGTTCTTAGATATATAATGTCGTGACCACCATTTGAACCGTCTCATCGAGATGGTTCAAATGAGTGGTCACTGCATAATTATACTTTCATTGAGAAGTAAGAAAAATAAAAATATTAAAACAAAAAATTGTATTATGAAGGCAATTGATTAATAGTTACGTTGAATCTACTGGGGTACTACTTAGGGTGACTGTCATTGCTGAAATTTTCATTATAATTTCAGTGCTGAATGTATGGTACCCCCACCCCCTCCCACTCTCCCCTTATTTATACTGTATATGACATTGCTGTTGAACGGACATACACCCCAATCAGTCAAAACAGTTGGTCACTCGAACCTGGACTCTACAAAACTCTATTATTGCAAGCCTCTCATTGACCCTAATAATACCATCACCATTTTGTAAACAAATTCCCACATTTGCATACCTATCCTATGATGATGCAAAATTAAAATTTAGAGTCGTGCATATTTGCCTGTCATCCAAAATAATGCGCAAATTCAGTTGTAGCATTTACATATTTTGGCTCATTTCCCAGTCATCGGTCATTATTATATTATAATGAGCTGGTAAAATATTTGAAATCCTCATCGTTTAACAATTCAAATGATGGCACTAAGATGATATGAATTAACAAGGAAAACATTCAGACAAATCAGTATTTCATTCTTGATGATAAAACATGTGGCTGTGACTGGAGAAATTGGGCTTATGGGTTTTGCGACCAGTGTAGATCCAGATCGGCCTGTGCCAGTCTGATCAGGATCAGCACTGATCGCCATTCCATCAATGAAACGCCTGTCGTGCTTCTAACAAGCAATATAGGTCGTTACCAGGCTACCGGAGTGTGCTATTTGATCAGAAGCTACACTGGTTACAAATCCCATAAGCCCCATTTCTCCTGTCACAGCCACATATATATATATTTCTCCTTAGAAGTGTTCGTTATCTCGACCATGTTGTCAAGACAGTTCAGATTAGTGTTTACTGTGACACCATATACATGAGACAATTGGATGAAAACAAATGTATGTCCCTATATGGTTTAATGTATAGAGAATCCCATGCTAATGTCTTGTAATATCATGTTTATCAGGCAGGGCTAGGGAACGAGTAGGAATTTCATGGCTAGAGGAATTCCTACCGTTTTCCAAGCCTTGCCTGATAAACTTAATACCAAAATACACTAGCCTGGTGTTCAATTTATCAGGTAAACGTTTATTGTATAGAATGCACCAGTGTAGAGTTAATGTTGTTGAATTGAATAGTACATTTCGTTATTACACCGACATCATGTGATGTCGTGTGACGTTGTACCACCAGTGACACACCAGAGAAACTAGTGCTTAACCCATTACATTCGGAATACACATTCACGGGTATGAAATATTTTAAATATTCATTTTTATTTTTCTTATTTCTCAATGAAAGTATATGTTGTGACCACTCATTTGAACCGTCTCGAGGAGACGGTTCAAATGGTGGTCACAACATATACTTCAAAGCATATATACAGAAAATATTTAGAGTTTTTCACGAACAAAATTACATATCCTCGGCATGAAATGGGTTAAATTTGAATTGACCGATTCATCGTATCGGCGTCGATGCCTGATCACGGGTGGGAATTTTCAAGATATATCCTGAAATCCTCAACTAATTGCAGAAAAATACTAATTGTTCAACATAGGAAGCACACTTTTACGCATTTGTGGGTGCAGATATATGTTTGTTTAGTCATGTTCAGGATTTGGCAAATTGAATTGTTCCTCTGCTGATACAGCATTTTATTACCATAATCAGTCGGCGTGTATTTGGTCAATGCACAGTTAGGTACCTGATATATAATAACACATTCAGATGATTGCCTAAATCTGCATTGCATGTGTGCCTGTCTCTGTGTGTCCTTACATATTCTATGCCTGTCACCGGTCTCATTTATTTCCCTTTTCAGTCTCGTGATTCACTTGAAATTGGCAACTCCTACTTGCGCACGCAAGGTTATAATCATACCCCACTGTCTTATTGACATTGCAAATATTATCCCATTTAATTTCAAGCATACAGACTTTTTCTTACAGAAAATTCAATATATATGTCGTATTTGTTGTAACCACCATTTGAACCGTCACGTTGAGATGGTTCAAATGAATGGTTAAAACATATACTTTCATCGAGGAATAAAGAAAATAGAATAGTAAATATTTGGTAATTTTCATATATCTAAGAACGTATTTATAATGTATCGGGTTAAAATTGTTGGATTCTACTGTAATACTCAGCAATCTATGTTATATGACCAAAAAGACACATGAATGCTTATTTTTATATGGGAAATATTTCTGTTTTGAAATCGAAGTGAAGAGCATAACTTGAAGTTGTGTGCAAATGTTGGTTTTTTCGTGTGTGTTCTCTGACCTCCGAGACCCACAAAGTGATACAAGCTATCTAAGCTTTCATCGAGGCGCAACAGGTTCTGTCAGCTGACGATACTTGAGTGTTGTCTACTCGTACAAAAGGGATTGAAGATATTCTCAAGTAGGTATTGACGGCTTAGAAAGGACACCTTGATTAAATTGATATAAAAATGACATAATTTATACGACCTTGAGAATTGCCTTGAATTCAAACAAATTAAAAAGTATCCGCACAAATGAACTCCTGTAATTAAATAATTGGCAGAAAATTTGAACCACTCGAACATATGGCGTGTGGTTTATTCAACATACTATTGCGTGTATGTAGTACAGTGCAACCTCTCTACAACAGTCACCCATGGGAAGAGGCAAAATTGGCTGTTATAGAGAGGTGGCTGTTGTAGGGAGGTTAATGCTGAATACAATTTTATCGTCTGATGTTTATTTATTTTCCAATGGAAATGATTCTAAAATGCTGTAAAAACATGTTTTTATTTAGAAAGAATGCAAAATCAACATCAAACGACAATGTTCATGCTCAGCAGTGTAAGGATTAGATATAGATGAAATCATCCATTTGGGATATAAAAGAGCGGCTGTTACAGAGAGGTGGCTGTTGTAGAGAGGTGGCCGTTGTAGAGAGGTGGCCGTTGTAGAGAGGTGGCTGTTGTAGAGAGGTGGCTGTTGTAGAGAGGTGGCTGTTACAGAGAGGTGGCTGTTGTAGAGAGGTGGCTGTTGTAGAGAGGTGGCTGTTACAGAGAGGTGGCTGTTACAGAGAGGTGGCCGTTCGGGGAGGTTCGACTGTATGTGCAATAAAGTAGGTGTTTATGATTGGCAACCAGTCAAAAATGGATCAGATGGTCGAGTTCTA
Organism: Conchocele bisecta; assembly: GCA_029237695.1. NCBI lineage: Eukaryota > Metazoa > Mollusca > Bivalvia > Lucinida > Thyasiridae > Conchocele > Conchocele bisecta. The sequence goes on along the minus strand of CM055274.1, from coordinate 17,383,146 downwards.
TAAGGTACATTAGTCCGATCAGGGTTAATCCTTAGAATACTGGAAAATGGAAAGAAAATTGTTTTCTGCTGTTGTTTTGTACTTTGTCTTCTTTTTCAACAAAAAAAACATGATTTGACAAATCATGTTTTTGATGAGAAAAATGGAAAATAAAAAATAAACAGCGGACAAAACATTTTAATTCAGCAGTATAAGTGTTAACAATCCTTTTCTCATCTAAGGTCCATATATAGAAGCTTAATTCACTTCAACAAAGTAAACAAATGGTCGCAGAAAGTAATAGATATTCGGTGAAATGCTAAATACAGTTTGAAATTAGACGGATTTTAATTTAATTCCCTCTTCAGATCATGATTAGTCTTAGGATATGTTATGCGTTTGCTTAATTCTGATGAATAGAATCAGCGAACTCTCAAATCAAAGTTTAATCTCGCAATTTTGCTCGCAAAAATGAAGGCAAACCAGGTGCACCGAAGTTTAATCGTAATGCGGTAGTCGCCACTCTTAAGGCTTCAATAAAATTCTTTAGGATTCAGATTTAAGCCTTTCTAGTTGAAGTGGTGCGGACAATTAAATTTTTAGTGATGATTTCACACAGATTTTCCATGACAGTGCGGTATCTCCTAGTTATCATGTTGCTTCTTGTGGGACAGCGTACGTGTCTCCAGAGCTGCAGATAAGCTTTTTGTCTGAAGAGTATTGTACCGCCTGATTTGCATATTTTATTTTTACAAAATTAATGGAATTGATTTACTTCATTATTAAACAGGGAAATAAACATGAAGCAAATTTAAACATGGACTCATTTGAGTGTATTATTACTTATGCACTTATTTATACTGCAATAAAGTTGAACATTTACTTAGCTGAGCAAACACTGTTTGCTTTTTGCAGTTCAACTAAGTACATTTTCAACTTTAATGCTGTATTTCCACTGCTCGATTTGAAAATAAATGCATTTTTCACATTGCCGTGAGCATTTTGTACTCCCACTGTTGTGCATATTCAGCTAAAATATGTGTGTAAAAAATACGCCAATACGCACCTTATCTGGAGTTCTCCGTCTCATGAACAAATTAAAATTAAATTCTAGGTTTATTTGTCAAAGCTTGATGTATTGCCAATTAGAGCATGGGAGGGGATGTCAATCAGACTCCCTATCTACTGATTCAACTTGTCCTTTGTCAATAATCTTG